>JAKKPZ010000028.1:600000-808837 GCA_022814885.1 Ditylenchus destructor | reverse complement strand
GCCCCACTCGGATTTGGGCGAGTGACACGTCAATCGCTTCATCTCGACGAGAGAAGACGAATGGTACCATTTTCAGCCCCCAGACGACCCCCTGTGGCCCCCTACGACCTCCTTTACCCCCCGTGGGCCAGAAAATGCAACTTTTCACGCCTCACTCGGATTTGGGCGAGTGATACGTCAATCGCTTCGTCTCGACGAGAGAAGACGAATGGTACCATTTTCAGCCCCCAGACGTGTTCCTATCCGGAGATATGGCTTTCGGAAATCCTGGATGACCATGGGCGCCGCCAAGCGGCGAAGCCGCGGGGGCAGTCCTATGGAATAAACACTCATTCGTTTCTTTCTTTTTGTGAAATCAGCAAATCGATATTGTTCCAAATTTGGAACACTCGGCAATGAAGGGTTAAAAAATACAATAGGTGAAGCAGGGCAAAAGCGGGACATGACAATACAAGGAATACGATATTTCCCGATCCAATATATTGGGTTGTCCGGAAAGTGGCACTTGTTGGGTTTACGCCCCACCTCCGATTTTTCATAAAAATTTTATAAAAACTCACAAATACTTTATTTCTTGCTATATTATGCCTCCCAATGTTCCTTGAAATGAAAATTTTCACAAATTATTTGGCGGGAATTTAAATTTGTACTGATTTAAAATGCCCAATTTTTCCATGAAAATCACTGTTTTTGACCCAAAGTGGCTAATTTTAGGCCATTTTTTGTAGAAAATGTCACAAAATAAAGCTGAAAATCAAATTCCCCGCAAAATTCTGCCTATATTAGGCATTTTCCACAAAAATGTTGGAAAAATATATTTTTCGTGTAAATTTCAGCATTGTCGTAGGTCAATTTTGTCAGTTCCCAAATTTCCCAATTTTCTTGCCAGGAATCACCAAAATCTGAGTTGAAATTCGGAATCCCCGTACCCGAAATATGGTTACCACCGAAAATCACGGCATTCTATACATAAAAACATGGCGAAAACAATGTGTAATGGAACTTTCCGGACAACCCAATAGTTCAAATAAAAACAAAAATTTAGGTCTTATGAAAGAGAAGGAGCATGGTATCCACGATTTTGTATGGTTGCAATTGTAGGTTTTATTAATTACTTTTGTGAAGTATAACCCTCTGGCAAAATTTAATCGAAATGAATTCGAAAAATCTTATTTAATTTAAACGTTTTCAGTGGGCACTAACTTTGCTAATCGCTGGATCAGTAGTCTTCCTAGCTCTGCAAGATCCAACATTCTCTAAGCCACTTGTTCACGTCAATCTTCTGACAGATACAAATGCTACATATTCGCTATATGTGCATTTCGTCACCCTTGCACTGATATTCATAACCGCTATTATGGATTACATTTTATTGGTAAAAAATCGCAACAATCGCTGCAGGTATGTACATTGACGTCAAATAGCTAAGATTTGAAAATATAACATATAAAAACCCGTATAGTTAACTGGTTTTTAAATGAATTCGTTTTGAATCAATATATGCTAAAAGGCGGGAATAATCTTGATTATCAATGGAATTTTACTAACACATTTTCAGAACTGACAGTTTATGCTACAGTCTTTCTCGCAAATATCAAATTAAGGAAAACATCGTCGTTATGGTTTGTTTTCATTTTTCAATGCGTGATTATAGTAAACAATTAAGAGCTTAATATGGCCATTGGATATGTGGTACGCTGCGGTATTTTCTGTGTATTACATTGGCTCTTGTTATATCAGGTAAGGAGGAATATAAATCATGAAAAATAAATTTTTGACATTTCTACACTTTTCCGGTAGAAAGCACAATATGTTGTGCATATGTTGCAGTCAATCTTGATAATGCTACCCGCATCGGCTTCCATCCCAAGTTCCCTCGGGAAGGCAAGTTGGGCAGACTGGGCCAGAAAATTCAGTCCCAGATCGGGCCAGATCGGGCCCAGCTCGTTTTTTGTATCGGGATCGATTTTCCAAGGGTTGAATAATGCGGTCCGAGTCGCATTGTCCAGAATAACTAGTTCATGCCAAAATTTACTGATCGTCAAGATTAACTACAACATATATGTTTTTACGAAAGACAATTATAATAATTAGATATATTCTGCGACATCTAACCTCTGGAGGTCTGTTTTTTCCTCCGCCTACAAAAAATAGACTTAACGCTCCCGAACAACCCTTACAAAGGCTGCGCGAGAGTATCCCCAACTTGGTACCTCCCCAAATTGGTATCCCCATCCAGGTCCCTTGAAAGCGTCATGTACCAATTTGGGAAGGTTGGTTTCGAGATCTCCCTTATATGGGCTGGTCGCGCGGGGACCCAAAGGCAAAGTTGCTTATAAGGTCATTCCAAGCAAATTTGCCTTTGGGACCCCTCGCGAGATACCCAAATAAGGGAGTTCTCGATTCTGGGGGTGAAAACCCTTAGAATTTTATGACCAATTTGGGGATAAGGGTTGTTTTAGCCTAAACAAATTGCGACATTAGTAGACCATTTTTGAAAGTTGACATTAGTAAACTACCGACATTGAAAATGGTCTACTACTGTGGGGCGGCCTTTGTAAGTCGGAATATTTGAACGTCTGAGATTTGTGCGTTGGAGATTTGTAAGTAGGACATTTGTACGTTGGACATATGGAACCAACGCTTCAGACTTTAGAACCGTCTTTAGAACAGTCTTTGCTATGTAACCTTTAGTTACAGCTTATTTTCGACAGTTTTAATTATTCAATTTTGTTGTAGCAAAAAATATTTTATTACATATTTCTAAACTTAAAAACTTTTCAATCCATAGACGCGCGCGGGCCGTGCCCGCGCGCCTGATTATAAACCTAGTTATAATAATTAGATATATTCTGCGACATCTAACCTCTGGAGGTCTGTTTTTTCCTCCGCCTACAAAAATAGACTTGTGATTAATAGACGACGAATGGATTTAGACATTTATTTCAAGCATTAGGTGAACAGCACATTATAAGGTCATCTCTGCTAGGCTTAGGCTTCACACTAAGTCCTGAAATCAGTGTGTAAGCCCACTCGGCTATAATTCACAGGCTATCATAGAAGGGCAGTATATCTACTCTTGGTTCACAAAGTAAAGACAAATGGTGGTTAGACTGTACAGAACATAGAAATACGTAAACCAGTTCAAATCCTTCTAACTAGTAGGTCTTTTAGATTAGTCCGAGCCAATTTATCAGTTGCGCAATTCGTTGCTAACTATGACGTGCTTTATATGGTATGATAGAGGAACATTTAAAGGCAACGTCTATATTGTGATAATTCAATAATTTTCAGCTCCTTCCGATGCACTCCATTGTTACTTTGTTGCTATATTTGCGCTTTGTAAAGAAATGTAAATCGAAGAGAGCAAACGATGCTATTGCCGAGTCAGAAAATCCAGCTAAATTATATTTTGAACAACTGCGGTCCCAATGGGGTATCCAGAAATGACAGTATCTTTAAAATAATGTGGACTGATAATAAATGTTCTCAAACAGCCTTTGGAAATTCTGCATTGTGTTTGATTTGCATCGAGACTTTATATTTAAGCTAATCAGAATAAAAGGCTTACAATACCCCCCGCGAAAAACAACCAGAATACAGTCATACCTCGTTTAACCGGACAGATCGGGACTGGCCGTTTCTGTCCGGATAAGTGAGGTCCGGATAAACGAGGGAAATTTGTATGGAAAAAATCCTTTCAGAGCAATTTAGTCCGGATGACCAATTTTCGGTTAAAAATTTGAAATTTTTGGCGCGAATTAGAATTTTTTAAACTATTTCGCTATTTTTGGCCAATTTTAGAAAAATTTTTGACAAAGTTATAAAAAGTGGGCTGAAAACCGTAAAATTTATGGAAAAAATTTAAATTTTTGACCAAAAATTTGGAATTTTTGGCGAAAAATCGGGCAAAAATAGCAAAATTTTCAAATCAATAGGGGTACCCTTTTGACCAAAATTTTCCCAAATCAGTCCGGATAAACGCGGTCAGTCCGGATAAACGAGTGAAATTTGTATGGAAAAAATCCGTTCCGGCCAAAACCGTCCGGATAACCGAGGGTCCGAATAAGTGTAGGTCCGGATAAACGAGATCCGACTGTATCCCAAAAAATCATTTGGACGATCATGCATATCAATGATCATTAAAGTGTTTTTCGGCGGTGATTTTCTCTCCTTCATTTATTCGGATCCTTGATCGGAACTTGATTTGATCTTTTATAACGATGATTTCTAATCTTTTAGCCTGGGAATGCTTGGCAGGTCGAGACCACCAGACCGATATCTAAACAATGACACATCATTTGTCCGTTTGTGGGTCCTCGCGGCGCTTCGCGCCGCGAGGACCCACAAACGACCCACACACTGCACCTCTATCTCCTCAGCTCCCAAGCGCTTCTTCGGGAGTCTACATAAGCAGGCCGAGTCTATATAAGCATGCCCCCAGTGGCTTTGTCAGGGGAGTCTCGCGGCCTTCGGCCGCTCGAACTAAGTTTCCCGTGCTTTATCCAAGAAGCTTCTAGAATGTTCTAGAAGGTTCCCAGGAAAATTCTGACACCGGATTCGAACTCAGCGGGGTCGATTTACTATGTACCAAGGTTTTTCCGTATTTACAAACTGAGGGCTATCCAAAAATACCTTCTATAACATTCTAGAAGGTACCAAGGAAAATTCTGACCTGGATTCGGATTTAACGGGGTCGGTTTTTAAAAAAAAATTGAAAAAATTTTCTAATAAATAGTTCAAATATAACTTTATAAAATTTTGTATTCAAATACGTTTTTAGTATACACCTGTTTTCATAACAATCTCTTATAAATAAAAGAAACACATCAGTAAATACAATTTCAAAACAAAATCGTCACACCACGAAATTGAGATTAGATTATTGAATGCATAAAAAACGACGACTTTTAGCTTTTCCAATTCCAAATCGTAAATCACAAAGATATAAATGAACTGATGAGCTCAAATAAACATCATTCTGTGTATTTATAATGCTTTACTCTGTCATGTAACTATATGTACAAACGCCTATTATATTCCATTAACATCTTAATATATCAAAAATTATAGGCCGCTATCTCCTGACAATAATCATGTGCGATGGACGGAAAGCAAACTACGGACAAAGCTCAGAATTCTGCTACAACAATCTCGATGGAGCCGCATATGGATAAAACTGATGGAATCAAGGATAACAACAGAAAAACAGGTAAAATAAGTTTAAACCGGCACTCCCTTGGGAAACCAAAAAGGTTAGGAGTGCCGTATTTCGGAATCCCCAACCCCTTAAGAATGATCTAAAACTTCAACTGCGTTGGGATCTACTGATGATGACCCGACCAACGTAGTATCAATATTAGTACTAACCGTATGGACTTAGGGTCGAAACGGTCAGTTAGGTTATAAAACAAAATTTTACTTCAATATAACTCTTAAACACATCATCATTCTATGTAGTCATTCTTTCGTAAAAGACCCAAATGACTATTATTAGGTTAATAATTTATTATAAGGTAAATAAACAAAAAATACTATTACTTTTCTCCGAAGTCGTATGTTAGTGGAGAAACCTTAGGTTTCCCTTTCCATACGCAACTTCGGCTTTTCTTTTTACAATAACCTAAAAATATTTCTTTTTCTCTTATTTCACATATTCTTATCACTCAAAAAGTGGTAAGATACATACATTATTACAACTATTTTATCGGACGGGGCCTATGGCTTGCCATAGGTTCCAGGGAGGCTTAGTCCACCTCTCATTGGGCACTCGCCCGGGATGTGGTAGATCCACATCTTGACCCATGGTCAGACCGTATCTGTTACGTGCCAACATGGTGGTAGCAGATACAAAATGTTGCTTCGGCAGCAGTTAAAATGTAGTTGCTTCGGCAATTACATAAATTTATAACAAAAATATGTTTTCTAATTTTACTCAATCAAAACAAAATAATCCTCTATTTTTATAGTCTAAATAAACAAATTACTTTATCGCTCGTTCTAGAACAACAAACGTCGCTTCTCGTCTGCAAAAAACCAGATCTCTTCTAAAAACGTTTGATGGTTCCGGGCGTCTTCTATCAACTTCTGCAGTTCACCGAGGAAAGTGCATCAACCAACCGTCAAGTCATATCGATGATGCAAAAATTGAAGCCTCAAACCAAGAACGTTCTTTTCAAATTGAATCACACCAAAACACAATCGATATATCATTGTTATTAATTTTACTTATATTCTTGACGTATTGTATAACTAATCATCTTTCTTTTTTCATCTGTATCTCTTGTCAGGAATCATCAGTAAAACCATTAAAAATCGGTTCAATACTGAAATCCAAAAATAAGGATTATTATTAATTTTTACAAACACTTACATACTTTCTCATCTAAATACAGTTTCTCAATAAATACAGATATTTTTCCCTCATATGCAATCAACTTTTTACATAAACCGCCATTACTATATTATTCAACAAAAATTTTCACAATATAACACAAACATAACGTTTTTTCCACCATTCTCTTACATTAGTAAACGGAATTAGATATAGTTAAAAAAGTATATTCAACATTGATATAAAATGGGTAAATACATACCCATACATGATCTTACATAATAACTATTCCATAGCAAAAAACTGTTCCTAGGAGGAGTATGTTCCCTGTGTTCTCTCTTACTTCTCCGATGGCTTTTTTTGCTTCCCGGCATAGTGACGTTACATACCATACTTCTTCACATAATAATTTTGGTAACTTCTTCCATATCAAAGTACCTTATATCCTGAATGTCAATGCGACCAGGGTATATGATAACGTGAAACCTAGCCCGGAAGGCAGGGATCCGTTATTCGGAAATGATATTTCAATTTTCTAAAACAAAAACAGCATGCAGGCCATGATTTTAATTGTAAATAACTATGACCCGGGGGTCAAAGAGGACACCCCGTCCAAGTCTAAGCCAACTGCACGGGTATCAACGGCTTGCAAAATCTCAAAATCAAACTAAACAAACATCAAACCTTTGGCAATCAGAATTTAAAAAAGTCATGAATGACAGATTAACAATACACAAACACGGGAATATTTATATCTGTAAATATAATAATTGTAAAAAAAACATTACAGGAAACTCATTTTAATAAATGCAAGAGTAAAAAATGCAATGTATGTAAATTGTATGATAGGAACTTTATACATGGATATGGAAAATATGTCTATGAGACAGTAAATCAAAATAACTCAATACAAATAAATTGCCATAGCGCAAACGTAGTCTACCAAATATTTTGTGACAAATGTAAAATAAGTTATATCGGTGAAACCGAACAACTTTTAAAAGAACGTTTTAGACAACATTTATACTTGATTGGAAAAAATCAATTAGACACGCTATTGGTCAACCATTTTAATGATGTACATTCAATTGAAGACGTACGTATAAGAGTTATACACAAGCTACACGATACTTGTCCAAAAAGTACAAGATTGCAAGCCGAGAATTTTTGGATTCACCAAACAGTTAGCATGTACCCTTTTGGCCTCAATGACAAAATTCAAGGCTTTGAAGGAAGCTTTGCAAGTAACGTAGCTACAAATATACAACCCAACCTCAGACATTATTTTTCCAATCCTCTACCCAAACATGATAGAAAACATATTAGAAACAAAAGTTCACAGAAATGTGAACCGTTAACTACATATTCTAAACCAATTTCATTACTTAAACTTCCAGTATTATTTAACGCATGTAAAAAATCAAATGCGGAAAAAATGAAAACCAACTTAATTATGTCTTGTAAGGACACTAGCTCAAAAGTAGCTATTAATATCCTCTCTAGAATCAAACAACGTCAAAAAACTACATCTGGCAACGTCAAAACTCCAATATACATCAATATTGATTACAATAATACGATTATCGATAAATTAGGAGTACGTAATATGGTGCACGACAGCGAAATTGAACGTCTCCTCGGTATCAACAAAAATAATATAAAAATAATGACCACCTACAACCTTCCAAAAACAAGTTTTGTGAGATTTACAAACTACAACACGGTACTCAGAGAACTAAATACCAATACTCTCAATAGCATTTTTACACAAGATTGTAAATGTGATAACTCAAATTTTAAAGACAAAAATTACGACCATATAATCACAGGCGATACGAACGTTATAGAGTGCGGTATTATCCAAGATACTCTCAATAAAGGTACCAAATATCGAGACAACCATAATCTGTCAATAGACAAATTTAGAGCTTCTCTTTTTAAATATGGTTCAGATTTGGTAGACAAAATGATTAGAAAAACTAAGAACCGTAGTTTACTTCTCATTAAAAGTAACGTAATATCTAGACTCATCACAATTGGTGAACAGAGATGGCACAGAACTGTTAAGGACAAAATACACAAAGGTAGCGAAAGCTGCCACTACAAAATTTCAAACGAAAATCTCATTATAACCAACATTGACAAAGCCGGAAACAACTTTGCTTTTATATGTAAAAAATTATACATACTCACAATATGCAAAGAAGTAGGCATACAAATAACAGATAACAATATAAAATTCAATGGAAACAAAACATATGCCCCTTCGGATAAGAGCAGAGAAGTTATATTCAATTAATACAAAGATTTTTATAAAGCTATGCATATTGAAGCTGATATTGAAAACCTAAACATACCACTTTTATACGCCATACCTAAATTTCACAAAAATCCTATAAAATTTAGGTTTATCGCAGGTGCAAAAAAGGCTGTCTCGAGACCATAAACATAATTATAGTAAGGATACTAGAAACAGTTAAAAACCACATCCAAAATTACTGTAACACAACTAAAAATAGAAGTGGTATACAAATGAACTGGTCCGTCAACTGTAGCGGACAAGTTACAAATGCACTTAACAAGTACAACAAAAAGGTCAGTGAATTGTATTGCGGAGACTTCAGCAATCTATTCACTGCACTTCCACACCAAGACATTATCAACAATATAATGGAGATGGTTAAAAACACTTTTGATGGAAACAGCAGAATGAACATACAATGTAACATGTACAATAGTTTTTTCAGCAGAACAAATTACAATAACTATGAGGAATATAGCTTAACAGATGTGTACTTGATGGTTTCGTTCCTCATTAAAAATTGTTACATTCAATTTGCAGGAAACAATTTCCTAATAATCTGCGGTATCCCACAAGGAGGTAATGCAAGTCCTATCATCGCTGACATTACACTTACAGCTATGGAACTTCGTTATATGAAAACTTGTTCTGACATGGATCTGAAAAAAGAAATGTCACTAACGTTCAGATACATTGATGACATTCTTTGTCTAAGTAAAACTTTTCAAAATGAGGCCACTAAAATCTATGGCAATGTTCTTGAACTCAATAAAACTAGTGATGTCACACAAACAGCATTTCTTGACCTCTCTATAAAAATTAAAGACAAACGAATTCAATATGAAACATATGACAAAACACGTGATTACGCATTCACTGTTAACAAATATCCAAAATTTGATAGTTGTATACCAAAAAATATGATAAGTAACATAATTATTACAGAAATTATTCGATACAGTAAAACAAATAATACGGAAGATGGTATTAGAAAAAATCTTACATTACTATTTAAAACATTCATTGAAAATGGCTGCCCTGAAGAATTTATACAAAAGAATATCAATCGTATCATTGGCAATAAAAAAGATTTCCTCAATCATATTAACAAGGATACAGTAACAATCTTAAATAGTTTCAGGGCAAAATTTTCTAATAAATAGTTCAAATATAACTTTATAAAATTTTGTATTCAAATACGTTTTTAGTATACACCTGTTTTCATAACAATCTCTTATAAATAAAAGAAACACATCAGTAAATACAATTTCAAAACAAAATCGTCACACCACGAAATTGAGATTAGATTATTGAATGCATAAAAAACGACGACTTTTAGCTTTTCCAATTCCAAATCGTAAATCACAAAGATATAAATGAACTGATGAGCTCAAATAAACATCATTCTGTGTATTTATAATGCTTTACTCTGTCATGTAACTATATGTACAAACGCCTATTATATTCCATTAACATCTTAATATATCAAAAATTATAGGCCGCTATCTCCTGACAATAATCATGTGCGATGGACGGAAAGCAAACTACGGACAAAGCTCAGAATTCTGCTACAACAATCTCGATGGAGCCGCATATGGATAAAACTGATGGAATCAAGGATAACAACAGAAAAACAGGTAAAATAAGTTTAAACCGGCACTCCCTTGGGAAACCAAAAAGGTTAGGAGTGCCGTATTTCGGAATCCCCAACCCCTTAAGAATGATCTAAAACTTCAACTGCGTTGGGATCTACTGATGATGACCCGACCAACGTAGTATCAATATTAGTACTAACCGTATGGACTTAGGGTCGAAACGGTCAGTTAGGTTATAAAACAAAATTTTACTTCAATATAACTCTTAAACACATCATCATTCTATGTAGTCATTCTTTCGTAAAAGACCCAAATGACTATTATTAGGTTAATAATTTATTATAAGGTAAATAAACAAAAAATACTATTCTATACAGGGACAAAATTTGGGGCCTCACCCTTGCTTCCCATGCGAGATACAGCCAAATACCCTCAGAGCTTCTAGAACCTTCTAGAAGCATAGGTCGGTCACCGGACCCGGTTTTTCCCTCGCAGCAGCTCGAGAGCTATCCATAGACACCAAGATCTCCGAAAACGGAGTTCCGCAGCGGGAGGTATGGAAATCAGAAGAGTCACACGATCCAATACTAAGAGTAGGATATGATATGTGGTCCACGAATATATGTATGAATAAGAATCGTTTGCTGTCCGTCTAGTTTTGTTCTGCCCAGCGCCAATTGGCGCAATTTTGAAAATAAATTATTCAGAAATGGGCTCTAGAAGGGGGCTAGCGCAAATCTGATATTGATAGGCCCCTTTAAAATATGATTTTAGTGGCGGTTATTAATATCAGATTTGCGCTAGCCCCCTTCTAGAGCCCATTTCTGAATAACTTATTTTCAAAATTGCGCCAATTGGCGCTGGGCAGAACAAAACTAGACGGACAGCAAACGATTCTCATTCATAATGGAAATCCAAAAACAGCTGAAAAATTCTCTTGCCCTCATTAATTCCAAAAATTGTTTTCAGGTTATGTGTTTATTAGTCATATACCATAGTCAACAAAACTTCCTTAGAATTTCCACAATAACAACAATAAAGTGGTGGTATAAATTTAACTGAAAACATCAACAACTGCAAGTTTTGGTCTTTTTTGGTCCTGTATTATAAAAATGCCATTTTTCGTCAAAAACATAAAAAAGTATAAAAATCTACTTTTTTCGAAAATTTAAAAAGCAGGAATATTGTAAATTAGTTACACTTATGTCGGAATCGTAAAATAATAAGTGTACATACCGTAAACTCTAATTTTACCCATCTCCCTCGGTTTAAGTTTAATGTAAATATTTAAGTAATTTGATATCCTAAGTATATATTTCAATACGCACATAAGTGATTGAAAGGCAGGGCCTGAAATCTGTCTTGGAAAATGAAACATCTTCTCATTTATTACGAGTCCCATATTTTCATCAGATTTTCAAGAATTATCATTTTTAGTGCCGGTAGAGAAAACAAGCACAGACTCAAAACGCTTCACAACCTCTTTGGTTGCATACTTCTTGGCTTTTTGCAAAAGGAAATTGGTAATTTAACACTGGTACTTCTTGGTTACCTCTTTGCCATTTAAATTCATTCAAATTCAATTCGTTGTGGTTATCGATGGTGTGACTGACTTACTCTGCTGTAGTGGTTCGAATTCTGTTTAAGCGGTTTTATTTGCTGAATTTTTAAGATAACATTATACAAAAATCAAACAATTAAAAAAGTACTTGAAGTTCTGTGAAAATTCCTAGTCAGAAGAGATGAACAAACATGGGTGATATAATACAGCCTTTAATCTTTCCTTATCGCTGTTAAATTTGATTATAGTTTGCAAAAAACTACAAAGTGCAAACATGAAAAATTCAAAGTTACTAAACAAGTTTTACTTGTTACTTGTCGTAATGCCGTGGAATGCAAATGGTACTCTTTGCGGAATGTAACATCTGGCCACTTCCTCGAAAGTTCTTGCGTCTAATACCAAGATGAATGGCATATAGTCTTGATAAAAGGTTAATACTACACATATAATCACTCCTGCAAAATGATTACGGACCAATTTTCAAAAGATACAATGTATTTACAAATACTTACCATCATCTTCGTCAATCGCTCCCGGTTTTGCTACAAAAATTGGCTCAGTGCACATCTGTGTATCATTGTCTCTTCGCCAAACTACACGGGATTTATTTTCCACATCCACTTTGACTATCTAATTTGTACTCAGATTGATGTATTTCAACAATTAAAAAAGGTTGAAAATTAATAAATATACATACTTAATATTAGGCTAAAAGTTTAAAATCCGTCTTTAAACTTCAATTTCTCCACAGAACACCCTAGCGCCCAGTTTTTGAGCAGAATAGAAATCTTGCTTGTATCCATGACTGCTAATAGCACTGTGAAACTTCTAGACTACTAAGAAATGCCCAGCGGCATATAATGATCCATTATGGGCTTTTTTCGTCAATTTTTTTGTCCTAATATTGACAAATAATTAAATTTTTGGAAAAATTCAGGACAAATCACTATCCTACCAAGAACTTTGCGAGGAATCCTAATCTGGACTTGGCTCTGGTACTTTCCCTAAAACAGTGCCGAAAAATGTAAAGTTTTTGCACCTTAATCAAAACTCGATTCTTGCAGAGGTCGGTTTTTGGAACGTGATCTCTTCGCTCTGAAGACCTCAATCTCCAACTTTTACTAGGCAAGTTTAGCGAATCTCTTTTTAAGCAAAATGGCAAAGCCTTGTCTGGTACTTTCCCAATATCGGGGGGGGGGAATTCCCAGACATATTTATATAGTGAAAAATCAATAGGGGGCACCCTATTGATTTTTTCACAAATTGTTAGCAAAAATATTTTTTCAATCCATAGTATACCCCCTATGGAAATTTTGAGAAAAAAATTTTAGAAAATTTTTTCGTATTTTTTTCAAAAATTCCATAGGGGGGACCCTATTGATTTTTACACAAAATATTTTTCAAAAAATTCACTTAAATCAATAGGGTCCCCCATATGGATTTCTTGGAAAAAAATTTTCAAAAATTTTTAAATCCATAGAGGGTACCCCACTGATTTTTTAAAAAATTTTGAAATACATTTGTGAAAAAATCAATAGGGTCCCCCCTTTTGATTTTTCACTATATAAATATGTCTGGAAATTCCCCCCCCCCGATAATGGTTCCCCCCCCCCCCGATATTGGGAAAGTACCTTGTCTTTAAACCGGAACTATACAATTTTATTTATGTTGCAAATAATTTTCGCTTTATAGCGAGTTAGTAAAACCTATTTTTGTAAAATTACATATTAAAAGAGAGAGACAAGAAGAAATCCATTTGACACAAGTGAGTGATTTTTGGTGAGTAAAACATTAGGAGTTAAAACAAAAAAGGAAGTACCACCCCACTATTTCGTCCAGCGCTCTAGATAGTGGGTGCGAAGCGTGTACTCCCGGGTTTGGACTCATCAGTAGAGACCCGGGAGTTTAATCGTAAAAGCTGAGTTATGGATTTCGGAGAAAAGAAAAGACAAAAAGGAGAGAGAAAAGTCCAAAAAAGTAATCCTATTAAAGAAACCATTCTAAGTTTTGGTATCACTTTTTATAATCTATTCAAGAAATAAAAGTATATTTTCCTAGGAACCATTTAGCAAAACATGAAAAATCCAGTTTTAAGCATAAAAAGATCCATAAAAATAAGCAAATTAAACTCACAAGAGATGCGCGGTGATTAGCATTAAACGCAATGTCGCTTACGTTGTCATCCTCGACTTGTTCCACGGTGTCGTGCGCTGCGGAGCTTCGAGTCGGATCCACGATGGTCGCGTCTTGAGCTGTTCCAGTGCTATCCATGGCGATAGAAGAGTTTCGAGTTCTAAGCTGAGTTTGTGTAATAACATTAAAAGTGAGCAAAAAAGGAATTAAACACGTAAGTTTATACACGCTAAAGTATAGTACGTATAGGAATTATCGAAGTGGAGGTGTAAAAGTTAAGCAATGGAATTGTTATTCAATTAAATATTGTGGGACGTAGAAATTACATAGAATTGAAGCAGCAATTTATGAAATTGATTTGTGAGTGGAAGAGTGAGGCGAGTGTTGTGAAATCTAATCACGTGTTGAAGAGATTTCATCAATCGATTTAGTTTGCTTAAAGTTCCTTGTGGGACGGTTAAGTTTTGAAAGTGGTTCGAAGGAATGTTTGTTTTAAGTGAATTTAGATTTAAGTCAAAAGAACCAAACCCATAAAGCACAGGACATACAGAATTTAAAACTTAATACAAGTAAACATTTGAAGTTTAGTGCAGTGAGGTTCTAAAGATAAGTGATTGGTTTCAGTTAATTTCAAGAATTGGTTTTAGTTAGTTTTGGATTGAAATAATTTTTTTTAAGTTGAGGAAGATATTTTTTAAAGAAACGGTCATATAAATTTGAACACCCTGTACAAAGTGTATACACTATGTGTACTATAACTAACTATAAAAAGTCTGTTTTGCCAAATCCGATCAACACGAAACGATTCCATAAACTTACTCCTGCTAGAGGCTCCTCTTCACTTTTGAAGATCATTGCGCCGTACATATATTTATACTCCTGGGCATTCCATGCATAATTATACCGGGGAAACTCAATGGCTAAAATAGTATAAGTGATGTTGAATATTTATACAATAGAGATTTCGGCCGACTTTGTTTCTGAGCAGATCAGCCCTTTGCCAGGTTTGACCAGCCCTATCTCAGGACCTGTCCTTTGTTTATTTGCAAGACTTTACAATTTTGTACAAAGTTCTCATGAAAAACAAATATTTATACGTTTGGGCACTCCATTCATAAATATATCCAAAAGACTTAATGGGAAAATAGTGTTAATTATAAGGAGTATTATCAACAGATATATACTTTTTTCCAGAAAATTCTTTCTGAAAAGTTATATAAGCTTTAGCAAAAATTGGATAAGGCAAAAAAATTTTCAGTTTTTTAAATTTTACAGAAATTTTCAAACTCACGTATTGTGCAGAGCGTTTCACTTCTAAGATCAACTGATAACATTTTTGATTTGTTTACAGTCAATATGGCCTTGCATTGTCCGTGATATCCTTTTTTATTCTTCAACAAATCCTCTCCGCTTTTCGCACTTTTTGGTATCTCAATTGGTATAACGACCCTTTTCAGATAACATTCAAAGCCATCCGGAAAAAAGTTATTCTTCCGCATTTCTTCCAGATTAAGGCAGCCCACATCTGGGTTATAATAGGCGCAATAGTCGACAAATAGTAAGCCGTCCTTTTCGTAGGCATTCGCGTGATGAAAAGTGAAAAACGGCTCTACTTTATATACCGTGGGTATTGCTTCTCCGGTTTTGTAGTTGAAAATGTGCACAAGAGAGCATTTGTCAGTTTTCTTCCAATCTAAGGTTTCTGCGCCACTTTTATCTGCAACAAATATAAATTAAGAATCATCGTACGAAATCTGAAGGGAATTTCCTATAAATCGGTGTTTTGACTCTTTGGATTTTACACTAGGGCCACGCAAAGTGTGGAAAGTGAAGCGGATTTTGTATTTTTCTTTTTCTAGCCTATAGTTTAATCACAGCGCTATACTCTCACACTCAATTCACCGAGTGGATTGCGTTGTGAAGCAGACATAAAATATGTCTTTGTCGACATACACAACCAAAAATTGATGCCTGCAATGCTCTTTACAGCGAAGACAATTCATTTTTGTTATTTAAAAGCAACTCCTTTATTTAGAATCCACTGAACAAACACACCGAGCTTTGTTCTTCAGTGGATTGGTAGAATTACACAGAGCGAATCCTCCAGTGAATTGCCCAATAATTGAGAAATATACAAAAAACCCACTCCGGTTTCCACACTTACGTAGCCCAAGCATTAGGCATTAAGCGAACAATCTTTCTTGGTGTAGGCTTGAAAATATGCTATGGGGGTCAAAAATTAATTTTAGTGGAAACTGAGAGTTCATCAGCCTAAATCATGCTTCGTCCGTCTAAGACTGTCGGGTTCTTAATCGTCCTTCACCCTCTCTTTGTTTCTGTATCTAACTTTCTTCTATAATCAAGCTATAAAACTTTATAAGAGCTTCAAGACAAAATTCGACTTACCTGTGAAATTAAGTCTGACTTACTATTAAATCGTATAAGCATAATCTTCCACAAAGCCATTTTTAACGGGGATTCAAACGAGATCAGATGATTTTCTGTCATTCCAAAACTGTGCACGTAACATGGATCGTTGTCAGCCAATGGAATAGTGCCCAATATCGTTGTACTTTTGCCGAACACATCAGTTTTGTCTAAAACATTTTAAAAGCGGCAAATATACTTAAAAGCGGCAAATATCGTATTTTTGAAATATGCTATGGGGGTCAAAAATTAATTTTAGTGGAAACTGAGAGTTCATCAGCCTAAATCATGCTTCGTCCGTCTAAGACTGTCGGGTTCTTAATCGTCCTTCACCCTCTCTTTGTTTCTGTATCTAACTTTCTTCTATAATCAAGCTATAAAACTTTATAAGAGCTTCAAGACAAAATTCGACTTACCTGTGAAATTAAGTCTGACTTACTATTAAATCGTATAAGCATAATCTTCCACAAAGCCATTTTTAACGGGGATTCAAACGAGATCAGATGATTTTCTGTCATTCCAAAACTGTGCACGTAACATGGATCGTTGTCAGCCAATGGAATAGTGCCCAATATCGTTGTACTTTTGCCGAACACATCAGTTTTGTCTAAAACATTTTCATATCATAAGCCAGATTTCATACTTAAAAGCGGCAAATATCGTATTTTTGAAATTGGTCATCTCTATTTGAATTTTACGGCTTATTGATTGATCCACAGTTGGATCTCGACTATGTTTGCGATTAAAGTACTCTAGAAAACAGTATGCCGTGGTACCTTCATATTTAACCTCTACACAAGATATGTGAAATAATTACAACATATGGTCTACTGTAACACCACTGTTTGTAACAACGCTGTAGCCACAGCGTTGTTCCAAATAGTTTTCCAGTTCCCTCCAAAAATTAAAAGGCCAAGCTTTGCCAAATTTCACATTTGGCAGAGCAATATAAAGTAGGGTATATTTCAAAAATAACTTTAAAATATTTGCCTTCAGGAATATTAGCTTGAGGCGCATCGGTCTTAACGAACACTATCGACGTTTTTTTGCCAAACCGCATTCCAAAATTGAACACGTTCCCTTGGTTATCCATGTGATGGTGTGCTGAGCTGGTGTGCAAAGAAACGTATTTGGATACATCTTCCTATAAGTATGATAAAAGTTATATTTGGCCTATATTAGGATTTTATCCAGGAAAATATCCAGTTTTCTATGAAAATCGGCCTAGAAGGATATTGTCCGCCGACAACGTTTGATTGAATTGTCGCGGACTGAGCCAGCCGCGAGTATGTCCCAGGGTTTTTTTTTTTGGGGGGGGGGGTACGTTTCAGTGGAAATGGCCATTTTAGGGGGAGGGGGGTACCGGATTTTTGGGACCCTCGGTTTTTGGATTTTTTTTTGGAGGGGGGTGTACCGGCCAAATTTTTGCCCAAATTTGCACTGATTTATACTCATTTTTCAAATTTTCCCATTTTGGGGGGTACGTACCCCCGGTACCCCCTGGGTGCGTCAGTGGTATGTCCTGCAGATCAAGAAGGAGCGCCCTTGGTGGGCGATGGTATAGTGGCGAAGGAGTTAGCTAAGGGCCCAAGGCGAAACGAGCTCAACACCGTCGGAACCCAGCATTTTTATATTCACGGGCAGTTGGGGCTAAATCGGGGATCAAACCCGGGACCTCTCGCAACCTCTCTAACTTAGAATCCCGGCAAACTAATTACCATGCATATTGTATCCAGTGTATTTTGGTCAATCTTCGTCATGTGTGGCGATTCGGTAACGGCGTAAACTGAGTCACCGTATTCAATAAAGTTCACCACTCCATTGTCCATTGGTTCTTTTTCCGGGAAAACATGAGTAAAGGACCTAAAATATATTTAATGTAAGTTCGAAGAACAAGTAACGGTAAAAGCTTATTCCTGACCTAAAATTTCCTACTATGTACGAACTGAAAATGAATAACACAGGTCAAATTTAGACTTAACATGCATGCCTTTGCTTAGGCACATCACTCTTTTTTGGCATTAATTTTTGCACAAAGCCAATTCAAAAGTGGGAAAGTTTAACTCAAATTCCACAAATTTAGATCAAGGATAAGAACATTCCATGTGTAAGTCCAACCTGCTAAAAATGTTCTTGCACGGATCGGGGAAAGATCTTGTACCAAATTGAGACACCACAATCCTTTGCGCCGCCATATTAGAATTATATGTTTCGCTTTTGAGGTATTTGGCAGAAAAATAGACCTAAATGCAATACTGATTTTATACAGTGCGATAATATAAAAATTTGAGTTTTTTCCAAATCCATTTTGTATAATACTATCAGTCATCTTTCTTTGATAAAACTTCTAGATATAATAATAGTACATACTTTATATACCCTAAAATAATACCCTAATTTGAAAATGTATGTTTTAATACATGTTTTACTTACCTTTGAATTTTTGAAATAATATTTCTGCATAAAAGCCATTCCGTCAAACCAATGCCGCATTTCAGTTACGCCAAATTTGTATCGGCCAGGACCATTCCTTAGCAACGTCACTGACAGCCAGGCAGGTAATTCGCCTGAAAATATTCCATGAGCTCTTTCCTGACATCTGTTAAAATAATTTGGAAACTAAATTCTAACACATTTTCCTAGTTTCCTTTCAAACTCACGTATGCTTGGTAAAGGTGGGTAATTTCCGCCGGTATTTCCCCCACTATCATTTCTTGCCATATTTATTCGCATCTGGTAATCGAGATCAGAGTGCTTTAACCTGATTTGAGTGATTTTGGGCTTCGTTTTGCTATTGACGTGTTAGTAAAAAATTTCAAAACCTTTTATAGGCAAAGGAATAAAATACTTGCCCTTTCGGAATAGGTAACCTATTGGGTTCGTTGTATTCGAAATTGATTTTCAGTTGGCGCTAGACCCGGTCCACATGTTAGTGGTGAAAAGATCGATCCACTATCCGAAATTACTGGACTTTACCTAAACTGCTCGGCCTAAGCCGAACGCTAGATTTCCTAGTCCTCAAAAATTCTAGGTCAGCACCCTAGAACTTTTTCGGGTTTAATTTTTAAAAAATATGAGAAGTGGTGAGTTACAAAATTATTTTCTGCGCTGTGTCGAACGCTATACCAAATAAAGCATTGGACTACGGTAAACCTTTCAGTTATCCTGCATGGATGGAATCGGACAAACCTGCCGGATAACTGAAAGGTAAATCTAATATAATCAATTTAAATCAGTTGAATCAGATTATCCCCGTCGATTGTGCTAGATAAATGGATGCTGGATAAATGATAAATTCGCTGTACTTACCTAAGACACGGCATTCTGTTGGAGTGGCCGCTTCCGTTGCCGTATCGAAGTTTTTCTCCCAGTTCAAACTCATTTCGAGAGAGCGCCAATAAGTCCCAATAACAATACGTATCTTCTCCAAACACCTTCCCTTTTATATTCGCCATTTTCTTACAAAATTCTCTATCACTGTTTTTAGTTTGGTAATGCAAATTTCGTAATCATAGAATTAATTTCTGTCTCAAGAGTGTCTTGTGTTTCTCAGATGCACCTTAACTCGTTACACAACACTACACACGGAAGGCGCCTTAAATTGTACTGCTTCTTGTCATTAAACAATGATAATTGCACACCAGTGATACATCCGGCCGGAACAAAAACCAGACCGGATAGAAGAAAGCCAGACCGGATACCGGAGGATGACTGAATTTAACTGTCTTCCTATCAATAAATAGTGATAAAGTGCACACATCGGAGTCAGTTCAGTGCAGGGACGGATATAGACTCTAGAGATTAGTTCACCTGTCCGATTACATGTAGTCTGTTTTCACTCCCTGAGACATTATCAGTGTCATTTTCATTGTTCCGGGTTTGATTAGTGGGCGAACTTATTATAGTAGGGACCTTCGTCAAAGTAGGCCAATCAGCGTTACACATGTTGCAACTATGATCAGAGTTCTCGATAGCTATCGCCTTCAAACCAGTAGAAAAGCGTCATTCTGAACAAAGGACACACAGGATTTGGGATAATTCGTTTTTATGCTCATTTTAAACATCACCTCACCATAAAGATTTTT
This sequence comes from Ditylenchus destructor, assembly GCA_022814885.1. Classification (NCBI taxonomy): domain Eukaryota; kingdom Metazoa; phylum Nematoda; class Chromadorea; order Rhabditida; family Anguinidae; genus Ditylenchus; species Ditylenchus destructor. Next base: position 788,400 of record JAKKPZ010000028.1, on the reverse strand, counting down.
GCTTTTTCCAATTTTGAGTTATCAAAACGAGTCTAGGTAAAATCCGGTAAAAACCCCGCCCAATTTTTTAAAAGCCATTTTTAGCCATAAGTTACACCTAGGGGCATTTTTTAGCGGGTAATTTGGTCCAGTTTTTTAAAGAAATACCATTTTTTGGAAAAAGTTACATTTTGAATTTTTTAAATTAAATTATTTTCGCCCCAAAATGACAGTAAAATATGCTTTCAGGGGGCGAGGTTTCGGGAATACTGAGTCTGAATCCGGCCTTTTTTGCTTGGTCTTATGCTTGGGCTACGCACCCATTCTATTCAGGAATTGGTTCTCGAGCTCAGCTATTTTGGTCAATGTTGGGTATTATGTTGACTACTAATTCTGGCAGTTCATGGTCGGTTTAGTCCCCTTCTTTAATTTTTTAAAAAGAGAATTTTCTTAAAGAAAAAATTACGACAAAATTTTGCATATTTTTCCCACCTAGGCCCAGGAAGCAAAAATGTGTCAAATGTTGGCGTATTTTTCTTAAAACGCACCGTTTTCAGAAATTAAAAAAATGGGGACTAAACCGACCACGAAACGCCAGAATAAGTGGTCAAGAAATACCCCACGGACCAAAATAGGCGAAATCCAGTAACCCATTCTATTATCGTCAGCCCAGGAGAGTTGAAAAGAAATGTTAGATCTGCACAAAGCTTATGCGTATTGGAATGTAGTTTGAAGAATTCGAAAAGATTGTGAATGTAGTTTGAAAAGATTAGGAAACGTCTGTTGCTGATAAGGTCACTTCCGTCTAATTTTGTGATCTTCTTCGCTAAATAAACGTTGGGAGTTTCCGGATTCTTTTGTGATTAGAGGTTAAAAAGGCGACCAGCCTGCTATGGGCGAGGTTGAAATTAGAACTTTCTATTGTCATGGTGCTACAAGGCGCCGAAATGAGCGTTTGAATACCGTATTCCTAGAACCGTAAAGTATATACTCAAAAATTTGCCTAAAATTGAGGAACTCGGCCGATATTTTACACACAATTGATTATCTGGCGACAATCAATGAAGTTCAAAATTTTCGAAATGGATCGAGAACAAACCCGACCGTTGAGCTCGGAATGGGTTTTGAGACGAGAAATTCTATAGAATCGTCAGGTTTGCGCAGTGACCAAAAATCAATCGAACGTAACAAACCAATTGTCCATAAAACAATTCCCAATAACAGTGCTGAATGAATTACGGCTGACATCGAATTTAAATCAATAGACATTGCTATGCAAATTTTATGGTCTTTGGTCGGCCAAAATCAGCCGGCGATGTTCAAAATACGCCAATAATACATCGGAGAACGGAAGACTGTTATGATCTACAGTTATAATCGTAGGATTCGTCGGTCAAATTCCCGATGAAAAATGCGCAGACAATAACAAAATAGTTTAACATACATACAATAATAAATAACAGACTAATCCATATGCGCCTTATGAGTGAGGGGAATCACATAACAATATTGCTAACCCAATAGGACTATATTATATTTCAATATACTAACTAACGGATAAATGACGAACACTTCTGTGCTTTCCTTTTTGGCTGTGGCTTGCTGTATTTTGGCCAGCACACAACTGCTAGCCATGCAACCTAGCCGAACTTATTCTTCAGAGGAGACTCGGATCTTCTATGGAGGAAGATTTTGGAGCCGCCACGGATGCGACTTCTTCCGATTTTGGGGCTACGATTGCAGGCCTGTCAATAATCGGAGCACAACCCGAATTTCTCAATCTAGCCCAGGTGAGAGATGCGGTCATAAAGAGTCTGAAAGTCAGAATTTGAAAACGATTTCCAATTTATGCATTTCCAAATTTATGCAGAATTTTCAAGTTTCCAAAAGCGCATTTTTCCAAATAGCCTATTTTATTTGAAAAACGGGCTCATTTTTGCCAAAAATGACATTTTCCAAACCAAAGGACCTGATTTTTGAACATGGAATTTTCCGGAGTGCTAAATCCGAATCTGACATCATATTTGAGATTCATTCTCACTAGGTAAAAACATCATCTCACTAGGTAAAAACTTCATAAAAAAGAATCTTAACGCGACTTTGGCTGCCGCCTGTTACTAGTCAAAATATTATTATACCTCCGACCACTTTAACTTCAGGACCCACGCGTACTTCACCATCCGGCCAAACCAGAGTTACGAATGGAGGAGGTGCATTGACTACCAGAACTTCATTAGGGGCACAGACGGTATTAAGTACTACACCCACAGAAATTTTTCAATCAGGCAGTAAGTTTCCAAAAATTTAAATAGTGTTTCCAAAAATTTCAAAACGATTCAAGTTTTTGAGAAATTTTCCAACCTGACCAAAATATTAAATCTAAACCACATTTTAGCTCCTATGGGTCCTGTCGTGTCCGACCCTATTTAATTGCCATTTTTTGTAATGTTTTGTGAGACTGGCCAAAAATAGTTTTCTAAGGCAAAAATCTCCAAAAGGATGATTTGTGGACCCTTATCGCTCAAGATCTCGGAATTTCCATTCCCAAAATAGTTCCCGAATCGGACTCTCTGCTCATCCTATCCACTCCCCCGCTTGGCCATAGACCCTATAAAAGCCCATGACCACCCCCTAAAAACAGTCCTGTTCTGTGCAGTTCTGTTCTGCTTTTCTCATTCAGCGCAGGCTCCGGGCTGTGGAGTTTTCCCAAACTTTCTGCAGTTACGATTTGCCAGTGTCCCATTCCTGGCCCCTACCTTTAGCCTTATCTAAACTACCCGACCCAAACTTTCATTATCGCCCAAACATATCCGGGCTTTACAACCACCTCCGAAAGGCTTTTTCGCAGTCACTGCAATCTTCCAATCACCCTACGTTGACCCTCTTTCGAGCTTCCCAAGCTCAAAACCGTTTACCCCAAATTATATCCGGGCTTTCCAACCACCTTTCGCGCTCATTACTACAAACAGATTTTGAGCCTTGAGTTCGATATCCTGAACCTCAAACTTCCCTCTCATCTATTCTGAGATCACCCACCCTTGAAATCTCTAAAATCAGCCTTTTGCCTCAAAAGCTTTTCTCCTATCCAAATCAAAAATTGAGCCAGCCTCGCCTCAATAATATTTGGTTTCCTAAAATACAATTATCAATTAATAATTTGTGTTTTGCCTTATAACCACACTAATCACACTCACACTTAAAACCACATCCACATTTTACGTTTGTTCTTCCAATTTGGCGGCCTACCGTAATTAAGGAAAAGCCTAAGCGAGAAATTCTGAAACAATCAAAAGATTAAGCCCGGCCCAAAAGAAAAGTATTACACAAAAAGGGCAAAAAGAGAGCCGTAACCGAGAGAAAATTCAACCTTGGAAAGTAAATTAGGAGAAAATATTAACACTCCTAAACGAATTCGTAAGGCTCCCTTCCTTTATTTACGGTAGTGAGTGAGGTCAAAAGGACCGAAAGTTGCGTTTTCCCATCACATCCGGCCAAGTTTTCCCCTTCAGAACTTTGAACTGTTTTGAATATTCCCCCAGCTTCCCTTACAACACTTGGCCGGCCTTCCTTTGTTCTTCCGCCCAGCAATCAATTGATTAGCTGGCTTGTCTGTTCTTCTCAAACGTGGTCTGTAAAGGGGTTTCCCAGACCCAGCAGTCTACAACTTTCCCACCCACAAAACGCCCCATTGGTTTCAATCCTCTGGGTTTTGCAGACGAAGTCTCCCTTTGGCCAATACCCCCTAAACTCCCCGGGCCTAAGGCGACTACGTCATCCCCAACACCGGAAGATCCCCTTCTCATTAAATTTCAGAACCCACCTATTTCTGTTCGGAAAATATCGTAATTCTATTCAGTCTTAACTTACCCTGAAATGACTGAACCCTACCAAACCCAAATCAGTAGCGCTGTTACTGATGGCCTTGCCATGCTTTCAAACAAAATGAAAACTGAAATCCCCCACCCGGTACCCGATGTCGCTACCCTTCAAACCCTAAAGCGACAGGCCGATAAAATGATCACAAAAGTCAACTTTGTGATCGCCCAAATTGAAGAGGGCCAACACAATTGGCTCAAAGTCCAATGTAGTCTATCCGTTAATGAACGCACAGCAGACTTAGAAATTCACAAAAAATTCATTAACGACACCAATTTTCCTGCAAATTTGTATAAATTTAGGGCCTACGTTTGTGATCTTTCTATATTTAAGGAAGACATCGAAAACATTCTAAATCCTCCTACTCCTGTCGTGGCCCCACCAAACCGAAAGGCTCCTTCTCGGTTACCTCCCCCTACGTTACCTATCTTTTCAGGAAACATTGAGGAGTGGCCTGTATTTTGGCAGCGCTACAAAAATTTAATCCATGACGTTGATTCAATGGAATTAGCGGATTCCTCAAAAATGGATATTCTTCTCAATGAATGCCTCAAAGACAAGGCTCGAAGAGCCGTTGCTCATTTTTCCCTCGATGAGTCCCAATACCCTAAAATTATTTCCTATCTAAAATCCGAATTTGGCAATGATTTAGCTTTAAAAGAATCTCTCATCCACAGTCTTCGAACTCTGAAACCCACTACCGGTAAAAGAGACGATTTGCGTCGATTCGTTGACGAATTGGAACAGATTTGTTCTCGCCTCGAAAGAGCCGGGGAAAACCCTGAAACCCTTTCAACCCAAACGCTAATTATGACTAAGCTACCCAATTTTCTCCAAGAACATTTGTTAGTTGCTCGTCATAACCTTCCCAGTAATCAGGCTTGGACCACTCTAAAAATGCGAGAATGTTTAAAGGAAAAGGTAAGACATCAAGAAGAACTCGCTCGTGTCTCGGAAATGACTCGAAATATGAGAATTGGATCTCCCCCGTTCAATGATTCTGAATCTTCACTATCCCAAACTTATTACAACTCACCTCCTTCCCCCTCTCCTGGCTGGAAACATTCCACTTCAATGGGACCCAAATGATGACTACCTTCGCATCAAAGCTTTGCGCATATTCAAGTGTTCCAGTGCCCGCCGACCAATATGCCATCTCCACTCTTGTACCAGAATCGCCTTATGTCATCATATAATCACTTATATAAAATCACACTTATGCTTTATTGTAAGGTTCGACATTTCCATCTGCAAGAGGGGAATGTCGTGTCCGACCCTATTTAATTGCCATTTTTTGTAATGTTTTGTGAGACTGGCCAAAAATAGTTTTCTAAGGCAAAAATCTCCAAAAGGATGATTTGTGGACCCTTATCGCTCAAGATCTCGGAATTTCCATTCCCAAAATAGTTCCCGAATCGGACTCTCTGCTCATCCTATCCACTCCCCCGCTTGGCCATAGACCCTATAAAAGCCCATGACCACCCCCTAAAAACAGTCCTGTTCTGTGCAGTTCTGTTCTGCTTTTCTCATTCAGCGCAGGCTCCGGGCTGTGGAGTTTTCCCAAACTTTCTGCAGTTACGATTTGCCAGTGTCCCATTCCTGGCCCCTACCTTTAGCCTTATCTAAACTACCCGACCCAAACTTTCATTATCGCCCAAACATATCCGGGCTTTACAACCACCTCCGAAAGGCTTTTTCGCAGTCACTGCAATCTTCCAATCACCCTACGTTGACCCTCTTTCGAGCTTCCCAAGCTCAAAACCGTTTACCCCAAATTATATCCGGGCTTTCCAACCACCTTTCGCGCTCATTACTACAAACAGATTTTGAGCCTTGAGTTCGATATCCTGAACCTCAAACTTCCCTCTCATCTATTCTGAGATCACCCACCCTTGAAATCTCTAAAATCAGCCTTTTGCCTCAAAAGCTTTTCTCCTATCCAAATCAAAAATTGAGCCAGCCTCGCCTCAATAATATTTGGTTTCCTAAAATACAATTATCAATTAATAATTTGTGTTTTGCCTTATAACCACACTAATCACACTCACACTTAAAACCACATCCACATTTTACGTTTGTTCTTCCAATTTGGCGGCCTACCGTAATTAAGGAAAAGCCTAAGCGAGAAATTCTGAAACAATCAAAAGATTAAGCCCGGCCCAAAAGAAAAGTATTACACAAAAAGGGCAAAAAGAGAGCCGTAACCAAGAGAAAATTCAACCTTGGAAAGTAAATTAGGAGAAAATATTAACACTCCTAAACGAATTCGTAAGGCTCCCTTCCTTTATTTACGGTAGTGAGTGAGGTCAAAAGGACCGAAAGTTGCGTTTTCCCATCACATCCGGCCAAGTTTTCCCCTTCAGAACTTTGAACTGTTTTGAATATTCCCCCAGCTTCCCTTACAACACTTGGCCGGCCTTCCTTTGTTCTTCCGCCCAGCAATCAATTGATTAGCTGGCTTGTCTGTTCTTCTCAAACGTGGTCTGTAAAGGGGTTTCCCAGACCCAGCAGTCTACAACTTTCCCACCCACAAAACGCCCCATTGGTTTCAATCCTCTGGGTTTTGCAGACGAAGTCTCCCTTTGGCCAATACCCCCTAAACTCCCCGGGCCTAAGGCGACTACGTCAGGTCCTTGTGGGCAGTCTCAGGTACTTGCAGCAACTGCGGCAGCAACAGTGAACAATACTGCATCGGAATCACTCTCTCAGATATCTGCAGCCGCGGGCGGTTTGGCTCAAAATGATCCTATTGTGAGTGATGCCACTTCCAGGAATGCGCAAAATGCAATGGACTCAGCGGTGACCACTGCAAATGCAGCGTGTGTGGCAGCTGGCGCCAACCAGACTGCGATCAATGCAGCAAACGCTGCCGCCGTAACGTCGATCAATGCGGCACAAGCTGCTGCAGCGACTTCTATTACTGCGGCCAGAGATGCTGCCATAACTGCGATTCAAGCGAATTGAACCCAAGCGAACCATTGGATCAATTACATATACGATTACGAATAAATCAGTCGTGATATTTACCAGGTGGCGACATAAATTCGCGGAATGATATTTATGCGTTTAAATTCGCGCCATTTCAGTTTAGCCCCTTCAGAAGGGGGCTAGCTGAAATCTGATATTGATAACCTCCACTAAAATCGTATTTTAAGTGGGGTAAGCAATATCAGATTTGAGTTAGCCCCCTTCTAAGGGGGCTAAACTGAAACGGCGCCAATTCGAACGCATAAATATCATTCGCAAAAATTATGTCGCCACCTGGTATGTTTATTTTACTTACAACCATGAAATTATTTTCGTCATCTCGAATGTTTACTATATGGTACGTAATAAAATAAAGGAACTTCAGTTACAGAGTTTATCGCAATTTGACATAAAAATAGCTAAAAATTTATTAAAGCCCAAAACAGTTAAGTATAATGTCACCAGCCTCAAAATAATAATTCCGCAACAAAGCTTTGACAAACAATTCAAAATTTCGGTCCTTGTAAGGGTGGGAATCAAATTTTGAAAAATATTGCCAAAATACTGAAGAATTTCCCCAAAATTGCCGAAAATTCGGTGAAAGGTTAAAAAATTTTTTCCAACAAATTTTTGGGCCCAATTAAAAATTGGTTGAACTTTTCCAAAAATTTTGAAAAGTTTGCAAAAAGTTCGAAAAATATGCGCACCTCAGGTATAACTATTCATCTAGGTTCTTGCATTTTTTTACATTTGTTGGTGAAGTGACATGTTCGTGATTTGTCCTGCTTGGCTTGGGCTACACATGCCACTTTCAGCCCTATTTACACAAGCATTTTAGACATTAGACAGACGACATAAAAAAAACTCTCAGATGATAGAAATTCCTATTTAGAAGCACCACATCAAAGTGGGTTTCGCAGTTGTAGGCTAAAAAGCAGGAAATACTTTATTTGTGGAATCACTCATTTGCGGTCGAAAGGTTCTATTTGTTCAAGGCGTTAATGTCTAGTGGCATGTTTGCCTCAGGAATTGATTAGTCTCAAGTCATCATACCGTTATAAAATGTCGTTTCATAGTATCATTTCAAGTTATATTTTCAGAGGTATTGTTGCGAGTTCAATATGTTCAACGTCTTAATAAAATCTACAGGGATGTACTTTAACAAGAAGGGCAGTAAGTTTTATTTTTACTTTGCCATCACCAGAACTGCTCTTCTGTGTCTTGCAAGTGAGTGATATTTTTAACCAATAAATGAAAAATGCCTCAAGAAACAAATTAAAAGGTTATTGTAAAGGCAAGATTTCAGAGAGAGTGGGAGTTGTAGACTTGGCGCACAATTTGTGCATCCGTGTTTTGTAGATTCATTGATGACTCATATATACATGTCATATACCAAAATGTTCCCGACATTCTCAGAAACATTTTGGTATATGACATGTGTATATGAGTCATCAATGAATCTACAAAACACGCATGCACAAATTGTGCGCCAAGTCTACAACTCCCACTCTCCCTGAAATCTTGCCTTTACACATTTTATCCGAAAGATCTGCTGATATCTGTTCTGAATCTAATCATGGCTAGGTATCCTAACTTGACCCGTTTCCCGTTAGAGTGTATCGGCCAGGCTTGTAGCCTGGCCGGTACTGCTTAAGCTTAGGCACTATTTTCAAAATCACTATTTTCAGAAAAATTTAGGAATTTTTCAAAAAAATCGACTTTTTCTGACCACATGGTTCCAAAAAAGTCGATTTTCTGGAAAATTCCTAAATTTTTCTGAAAATAGTGTTTTTAGGTGGTATTTTGATGCGCTGATTCCGAATCTGCAATTAGTTTTTTGATATCGTGTCAAAAAATTCTATTTTTTGGCTAAAAATAACCATTTTTGGCCAAAAATGGCAATGTTCCGTACAAGAAAAACTTTCTATTTTCAATCGCGTGCGCAAAAATATTGGCGTGGCTTAAATCCACAAAACTTGGGCTACTACCCTGTGTAATTGGTTTTTTCAAACTCGCGTTTACCCCGGTGAGTGTTCCTTGTGAAATATGTTTTGATTTAAGCGTAAGTGCCGGCAACTCATCATCTATAAACCGTTATTGAATAAATTTTTAAAAGCTTGGAATTTTCAGTGTTTGTCAGGATTATTGACAAGTTTCTACTAATATCGAGAAACATCATATCGTTTGACTTGATAGTAGTGCAGTCGTGTTGCTGGACATTTCAGTCAACTATGGCAATGGTAAGACAACCAGACATATATGATGCAGGCGAAACTGATTTGCACCAGAAAATCAGGTGACGTAGATCAAATCGATTACAGTAGACTATTCCAATTTTCTGCAGGAAAAACAATTTAGGCTGGGTTAAACATGATGATGAGCAATGATGGTGAAGGGCCAAAAGCTCAGAAGGCCGTTAGAGTGGCCCTCTGCAGAATTTAAAACTATTCCCGGGATATCATAGAAGAAGTAGTTGGCTACAACTTTCGGCGTCATATATGTACGATATCTCATATTCTAATATCAACGGCCAGGTTCAAATTCGATAGCCTAGCAAATGAAATTTGACATCACCCCAATTGGGGGAGAACCAACTGGGGGGGGGGAGAGTATAACTGGGTGAAACGTTTACCCCCAATTGGTTCTCCCCCAATTGGCTTTTTTAAATAAAACCGTTTTTACCCCAAAAATGCAGTTTTTTGCTCCGCATTTGATGTTTACGTTCTTTTTACATTATAAGGGTTATTTGGGAGCTTAAGCCTAAGACTAAGTCTTGCTTTAGTCCCATGTTGTTCGACCCGCAAGCCTAAATCCTTCAGTATGCCCTTATAAGGCTTGTTCGGGAGCTTAAGCCAAGAGTAAGTCCTGGTTGAGGCTGTACAGCAAGCCCCAAGCCTAAATCATTGTTTGGCGCCTTTTTTAGGGTAAAAACTGCATTTTTGGGGAGAAAAACGGTTTTATAAAAAAGCCAATTGGGGGAGAACCAATTGGGGGTAAACGTTTCCCCTCCAGTTATCCCCCCCCCCCAATTGGGCGCTAACCATGAAATTTAAATGAACATTTTCCGTGTGTTGTGAAAAAAAACCCATACATTTCATCTTCATTTCTGAGAAAACAAAACATTACCTGCAAAATTGTTATTCTTTAGGCTTTTCTAATATATTGGCAAAGTGACGGCTCAACTAAACTAATCCAGCAAAAGGTTCTGATCTCAAAGGATAATTCTAACGGAAATTACTGTCGCCTGAAGCGGTGGATTCATTATTTTCCTTTAATAATTTTTCTGTCGCTTATTGCTCCTTCTTTCTTTATCGGATGGAATATTAAGTCAACAATTGAGGAATTTTGGGGCCGCGAAAATAACAAGGTGTTAGTTTGCGACTTTTCAGGCGCAATGGGAATGGGTATTGCTCACTATAGTGAAAAATGCAAATAATTTTTGATACTTAAATAAGCCATGTAAGCGCCAAGACTAATTGACGAGAAAGGGAAACCCAATAATAAAAGTCTTGAAAAATGACAAATTACATAAAGTGTTGGAAATTTTATCAACTTTTTTTATCACTTTCTATGCACCTTAAAACGTTTAATTTACAACCCTTAAATTATCAACCACCAAAAAATGTTGAAATCCAAATGTTAATTTTCTTCCATTTTTCGTTAGCAAAATTGTGGCATTTGGGTTTTATTACGAAATTCGACGTGATCTTTCCAGAAAAATGCTACACTCCTACTCCAAATGTGGTTAGAACATAAATAGAGCAAAACAAAATCTCAACCAAAACATTGTTGTCTTTAGGCAATACCCTACCCTAAAAGGGCCATTGTGTGCGTCCGTCGCTTTTGATTCCTCCATTCGTTTGGGGCGAGGTTGGTGTCAAACGACGCCCCTGGACGAACTGATCACGAAAACACTAACCTGGAGCTCGAGAAAATTCGTTTTCGAGAGTTATGACTCATCAAAGTTGCCTGAGGGCACAAAACGTAAATCGCGATTCCCACGTCAGACAGGGGCGAGTGATAGCTCAAATGAAAGGTCTTGGAAAGTTAGGAATTTAGGAATTTTTAGATCCAAAATTTGAATATTTGAATTCGCGCCAAAACCGAAAAACGTGTTTTTAAGGGTTTGGCTATGGGAAGTGATGTTTTTTATGTTCCCAATCGATTTCTGAGGCGATTCTGGACAACTTTGCTTTTTACACTTTTTGGTTTGGCGCATTTAAAAAAAAGCCACTTTTTGGCCAAAAAATGGAATTTTTTGATGCAAGGTGCCTACGGGTCTGATTTTTTGCACCCGGGGGTTTTCTGCTGCGCTGATCACGAATCCGGGGTCAAAAAATTTCTCGGAGCCCGCGGTTTCTCGCGTCCCGTCGAAATCTTAAGTGCGCGGCGCGAAACGGCGCAACAAGTAGCTAGATCTCGGCCGCCGAAGGCGGCCGAGATCTTCACGAACCCAACCCAGTACTGAATCTCACGTCTGGGTCGTAGCGAGAGAAGCGAGCGGAGACCCTGCATGACTCACGCTATGTACAGGAGCGCTACGAATAAGTGTGGATTTGTGGGTCGTTTTGGGGTCCTCGCAGCGCGAAGCGCCGCGAGGACCCCAAAACGACCCACAAATCCACACTTATTCGTAGGGTTCCCACCAACATTAAGTAGGTAAATCACGCTTAGGAACAACCCAATATGACCGCTGATGGCGGTGCGCGAAGCGCCGCTGTGCACACTCCCGCTTCCGAGTGACGGAACGCGCCGAAGGCGCGGACCGTCACTCGTTTACATATTAAAAGACAAATAATGCATGGCATTTAGCAAACAATGAATGTCTGGATGAACGGAAATTTGCTGTTGTCACATGCCATCCATTACTTATTATTTACTTAATAAATTGAACCGGTAATAACCGCTTGCGGTCATGAGAATTACTTTAGAAAATGACGGTCAAAAGTAGTTATGATAAGAACACCCCATTCGAAATTAAAAAGACACCTCTGCAGTTTAGCCACGTGAGCTAGACTCATTCCCGGGGGTAGGGACTTCAGGCTCCCTTGAGCTTGAGTTGAGGTATGTTCACAAATACACATACAATACCTTGAGGCATACATTGGACTCCACTTGTTTTGATTCTGTTATAATCCACTTCTATTATAGATGTGGTTCTTGGCGATTGTCCGACATGGCTATATTTTGCATGGAGTATATGTTGGTCATATCCCGCTTTACATTTTCATGATCTCAATGAGAAGTTTGCTCATCGAGTTTGACGACTCTAACAAAAGATTTAAAGAAGTTTGTGAGAGAACGATTTTACACAATTTTATCAATTTAACAGCTACCGTTATTTCAGTTCTTCAGATCCATGAAAAGTCCACCTGATGAGCAAAAGTGTATTGAACGGTTTCTCGTCCTCACCAAAAGGCATTATTACCTAATAAAAAAGGTTCAAAAAGCCGACCAGCTTTTTAAAGTAAGTGTGAATGACCAATGGACTGTTTTGTCGTAGGGAGAGTCTTACATGCTTCTAGTGATTGCAAGATGGGAAGCTCAATATCACTGAATTTATTGTATTTTTACACGTAGGTTTGTTGGTGATATAGGTTAGACCATACTAGCCCTAAAGTTTTCATAAAATTTCGAAATTTTTTTTAAAAATTCGCTAAAAATTTCCCATTTTCTTGCAAATTTTACCTACGGAGGCACCCAGAAGTCAAAATTACTTAAAATGACAGTTTGTACAACAAAAGCTGCGCTTTACTACAACATTATGTGATATTGAACTTCCAGCTTCGGGCGGTTTCCTTGTGAGAAAACTTTTGTTTAGTCGCTTTGTACGATGGTTTAGTTATTCACACTTGCGATGATTGCGCTTTGGCTGCCAACCACAATTTTTACACCTGTCACATTGGTGCGCACAAACTGGTCCATACAAATGGCCATTCAACTATACGACGTCGCACGTTCTATCTTTCACTTTTACGGTCTCTGCATTATGCCAGCTCAAGTGCATACGAAGGTAAATATACCAAATCCTACTATTTATACCTAGAATGACTCAATATGGGTATATGTATCACAGTCCGAGTTGGGCATACTCCAGGTATGAGACCTAAATATGGTCGGGTTTAATAATAATCTTAATATTGGCGCTATTATCTGTTCGTTTGAATATCCATGGATAGATTTGGCGTTTGAATTAGGCGCAAAAGATTGGTGAATAACAATGGCTGCGCCTGGACACACGGCCTACGCTCGCCATCTGCTTGTGCATTGGAAAGAAGAGACGCAATAAAGAGAATCATTGCTTCTCTCTTGTGTCTCTTCTTTCCAATGCACAAGCAGATGGCGAGCGTAGTCCGTGTGTCCAAGCGCAGCCATTGGTATTCACCAATCTTTCGCGCCTAATTCAAACGCCAAATCTATCCATGGATATTCAAACGAACAGATAATAACTAGTAATATTAGCAGCCGATTCGAAAAACGCTTGTTCCTACCAGGGTTGTGCCGAGTGACTCGAAACTCGAAACTCGACTTTTTCGCCGACTCGAAACTCGAAACTCGACTCGAAGAATTTCGGCCGACTCGACTCGAAACTCGAAATTTCGGGCCGCGCCCGGTAGGGCGCGGCCCGAAAAAAATTGGAATTTTGGACACATTTTTGTAAATTTTCAATGTATTTTAAGCGGTATTTTTGGCAAACAGGCTTAATATTTCAAAAAATTTTCGCCTGCGGCGCTATTTTTTTCTCCCACTTTGTATTATGTCTCATTGTTTATCGCCAACCTTGGGCCGAAAATTTATTAAATTTTCAATAAATATTCAATAATTTCAATGTTAGAATTTATTTCAATGATAAATTTTGGTCAATTTTTGACGTTTTTTCCAATTTTTTATAAAATTTCCGCCTGCGGCGCTTTTTTGCCATATGTTTATTGGTCTACTTACCCAGAAATATGAAAAAATTCGCGGAAAAAATAAATTTTTTGAAAATAACTCTGTTTGCCAAAAATTGACATAAAAATTTTGTATATTCTTCCAAAAATTTCGGCCGGGAATATTAGCGTATTTTTCAAGAAATGCAGCAAAATCCACGCCGAAAAAAGCGCCGCAGGCAAAAATTTTTGAAAAAATTGACTGTTTCTTTAAACATTGACTAAAATTTATCATTCAAATTAATTATAACACTGAATTTTTTGAATATTTATTGAAAATTTCGCAAATTTTTGTTGATAATTTCGACAATATACAAAATTTTAATGTCAATTTTCGGCAAACGGAGTTATTTTTCAAAAAATTTTGCCTGCGGCGCTATTTTTTCCACGAATTTTCAACTGATTAATTAATACGCAAACTGTCAAAAATAGCGCCGCAGGCGAATTTTTTTCAAAAATTACAATCTTTATTGAAAATTTCACGAATTTTGCCAGCGGAAGACTGTAAAATTCAATGCATCTCCACTTGGTTCTGAAGAATCTGATATAATAATTTTCAACCGCTCGAGCAATAATCACGGATCTCCGAAGCCGATTATCTCCTCGAAATTTTGAAAAATTGCTCTTTATCAATCACAATTTTTCTCGGCTAAATTTAATGCAACATTATGCTATTTTTGCGTTTTAGGCCAAAATTAGGCTATGAAGTTAATAACTATTTCCAAAAATTAGTACCAATTTCAGAGATGAAATACTCAAAATTTGGGACATTTTTTGTTCAAAATATCAAAAATTAGCTCAAAAATAGCTGAAAAATAGCGAAAAACCACCCCTTTTTAGACATAAATTGAATAGTAGTACTAATAAATAACAATTAACAGCAAATTTTAGCAAAAAATTGCTTTAAAAACCGAAAATTTTGACTTTTTGAATCATCAGGAAATTTGACTCGAAAATGACTCGAAACTCGAAACTCGACTTTTTCGTCGACTCGAAACTCGAAACTCGACTCGAAGAATTTTCGGCCGACTCGACTCGAAACTCGACTCGAACTTTTCGTCGACTCGGCACAACCCTGGTTCCTACACGAAAACCTGCGGGATACGGTAGGACCCGTTATGCCTGGGCCACGCAAGAATGGAAACTGGACTGGGTTTTGTGTATTATTCTCTTCCCAGTCTATAGTTTAATCACAGTCTCTCCTTTGTTTTGTGTATTTCAGTGCTCTCTACAAAACCCAGCGAGCAGCCCATTTCGTAAATCCAGTCCGATCAAATAGATTTGATTTTCTTTCTAGAATTGTTCTTCTTTGTGTACGCCCAAAATGAATTTGTCTTCACTGCAAAGAGCATTACAGCGCAGACATGAGAATGGGTTTGTGTATGCCTTTGTCTCTGTCGAAAAGACGTGTTTCATGTCTGCTTTACAACCCAACCCATTCTGTAGAGAGTACAGCGCTGTTATAAAACATAGGCTAGGGAAAAGAAAAATACAAAACCCAGTCCAGAATCCATGCTTGCGTGGCCCTAGTGTTACGGAGCTGAATTTCCCTGCCCCGTGCCCGGTTCGAGCTTGTTTCCCTGGCCTGTAGCGAATCCCGGGCCCGTCAACATTAACTGCAATATAAACGTTAGAATTTCAATCGCTCAAAATAACAAACCAATGTTTCAGTCTCAAGCGACTACAATTCTCCTGAACAATGAAATATGTAAACGTGTTGAAAACGTGAATCATGCTCAAAGTATTACGCCGCTCATAAAGACGTTTGCCGAGAGTGTAACCAATACAAACTCGGGCATCACAGTCGGTGGCATGATTCTCATCCGGAAGTCCATGATCCTTACGGTAAATATTTTCTTTCATGTATGAAAATTTTTGAGAAAATGGAAAGTTTTTGAAAAATTTCAAGAAATTAAAACAAAATGGGGATCGAATCTTTAAAACCTCTAAAATTTTCAGAAAAATTCAATCCTAGGGAAAACTATTCGCATAAAATATCTATTTGACGTTGTTTTTAAAAAGTTTTTGTTTTTTTTCTATGGTATTGATACCCTCTAATACAGTCTCATATGTACAATTTGCGATATGTACAATTTGCTAATTTTAGGTATCAAAATCCATACAAATTGTATGGAAATTGGAGTGGGGCTAATTTAGGGGAAGCAATTTTTAACATTGTCTGGAAAATATTAATATTTTAGTGTCTATCATTGGTTGTGCCCTACGTCGTGTTGTTTCTGCAGCTCAAGATAAACGTCGTGTAAACGCAACGGCTCATTCATATGCATAAAATACCCACCAAGTTGTTAAAGATTGTATAACTAAACACTGGAAAAATTGTTTCTAACTTTCAAAGACAGATTTTTTATTTATTTCTGCAAGATTCTTCTCTTTATCACCTTCCTTATTATAATTTGGACATAAAATATGGCTGTCGGAATTTTGAACGCTTCCAATTTAGCCTCCATTTCTAAAAAGGCCAATATCTCCGAAACCGCAAGCCTAAACCAAGTCTGCTAAGCCAAAATATAAGGTAAGGGTTGTTCGCTTAAAGTTTATGCCTCATCAAAAATTTTGGCCATAAAGATTTCGAGCGCGAATTTTTGGAAAAATTTTGGCTTTAGAACCAGAATTCCCCACTAGGCCCCCTCCCCAAACTCCATAAACAAATCAACTTCGTACACACATGATATTTAAATTCTGTCAAATAGATTTGTGTTTCAACACGAAATTTGACCTTTCAACAAATCTTGTTGAAAGGTCAAACGCAGTTCGAATACAATGTGTCCTGCAATGGAATCTACCTTTGAACTAAACTCTGAGATATTTTTTTGCAATGTTGTATAATCATATCACATACGTGTTTTGCTTGCTGATCATTTGATAAATCCTTATTGTAAACTCGATTATACGTAACACCAGAGTGTGACACTGTGAGAAATGGAATAAAGATTTCAAATATTATCAAAAATTTAATAAAGCTAAGGAGACTAATTACAGAGGAAGCTAATTTTAAGGGGTTTAATTGGGACGTTATTATTTCGCCAACCGGTTTTTTCGCCAACTATTTTTCGCCAACTTCCATTAAAAATGTCCATTTTGCCAACTCTATAATAATGGTGATTCAGCCTATTCTTAAGCCTAAAATAACAGCTGTTCAGCCTAAAATAACGTTTAAAATAAGGAGTTGGCGAAATAATGCCCTCCGGGTCTTATTACAGGGAAAACCTAATATCAGATTTATGATCACCGTAGGTAAACCCCCCCCCAAAAAAAATGGACACAAAAATATGTTGCAGTAAATTTTGCACCTCTAGTGACCAAGTTTTTTTTTCAACAGTGATTGCATCTTTAACGGTAAAACTCGACCTCCCACCCATTCCATTTCGCACACTTATACTCATGCTTAGGCTTAGCCTTACTCCTTAGGCTTAAAAAAGTTTTATAGGATCCGAAAAAAGGGCCGCAATGGGTACTCATACATGATGACGACATATGTTCGTGCACTGATATTTGTGCGTTTAAATTCGCGCCATTTCAGTTTAGCCCCTTTAGAAGGGGGCTAGCTCAAATCTGATACAGTCATACCTCGATATACCGCACACTCGATAAGCCGCACTTTCGATCATCCGCACAAATCTGGCTGGAACGGATTTTTTCCATGCAAAATTCCCTCGATATACCGCATTTTGTGCGGTTAAACTCGATTTACCGCACAGATTTTTGCGGAACCAAAGTGAAATTTTCAAGTAAAATTTTTCGTTTATCCGCACAAAGAAAAATCGCTCTTTTTGGCGCAAGTTTGAATTTTTACACAAAATTTTCCTGTTTTTGTTCAATTTTTCGAAAATTTTGCAAAAATTATTGCAAAAATCGGCCAAAACTCAGTAAAAAAATTCAAAATGTTTTGGGCGGGAATTCAATATCATATTATTCATCTATACCGCTTTTTTCCTGGAGTACTAATTGGTTAATTCGCAAAATAAAATCCTGACCACTGCATCTTAAAATTTTGCTTTTAGTGTCAATCGAAATTTGTTGCTATGAATTGTATCATTCGACCTCTGGCATTCGCTCGTCTCGCTTCACTTCTCGTGCTTCTCTTAAACGTGTGGACTTCTATGTCTAATGCACAAACTAAACTTTTTACATGTGTAAGTTTTGAATTTAGGAAATTCACCCTGCTGGAATTTAACAACCATTGAAATTTTTGAACTGAACTCTTTCAACTCAAATGTTAAGGCTTTCCAATGAACCATATCTGTGGATCTCGGAACACAATAATCGAGATCGGAGGCTTTTATCGCAATTTCTTGAGTTTCGGCCTAAATTCTCGAAATTGGGATAAAAGAAAACGATGTCGACTACTTCGTGTCCAGGTTCAATCCAAACCTTTGAGTATTATCTTCCATTTGAGCCATTTCGCATTCTTCCGGAATGTTCTAGAAAAAATTATGCCAAAAAATTCTTGCCGGGGTGAAATTTCCGGGGATGAGTTTTCCCTGTCCCATAAGTTTTCAATCGCTGTTCAGTGACTCTAACTTTTGTTTTCTTTAGACCAACTCTGTCTACAAAAAGGACAATGTTTCCTGCACTATGTTGGTTCCTCCGATTCTATCGCATTTCAAAGCAATCACTGCGCTAGCGTATAATAGTAATGCAAAGACGCTCTATTTTACAACAGAAGAGAAATGTGGCAAGAAAACCAGTTTCTTCGCGACCAAAGGTGATGTGAGCCGGTGTCACTACTATGGCTATGGTCTGAAGAAAATTGCATTTGATTGGGTTACTACGCAAATATATATAGCTGTCGATGGTAAGTAACATTCTTTTAAATTATTACTAAATTCCTCTAAATTATGGGCTATTTTTTAATAAATGAAATTTTGAAGTGTTGCTTTTAAATTCCAGAAAGAAGAAATTAGGAAAAGCGCATGCCAAATTTGAATCATTTTAGCTCTAGTATACAAGCTAAGGGAATGAAGTGTATCCAGCTATTGTAAATCTGTGAAAAGCATACTGCCTATTGGAAAGCCAAAAGTCCTTTCCACCATTCATAGCTTTCGCGCCATGTGGTCAGAATGCCAACAATCTAACCGTCTATCACACACTATTTCGTCGCCTTTGCTCTGAAGAGAGAAAAGGCAAGGCAGTGGGCAATAACCGGGCAGACACATAACTTCTCTGCGCTCTGTCTGTCCCTGCAGTCTTTTCTGTGCGCCGCACAATAGCACCAAATCGACCCACAACCAACACAAAGCGCTGTCCTCAGCAAACGTCTTCGGTTTAATTACCCGACTTCCAAAGTAACCAAACCCTTTTCGATTTTATAAATAGGCGCGAATTTAAACGTGAATTTGAAATTTGAATCGGTGAGAAGAAAGGACTTTTGGCTTTCCAATAGGCAGTATGAATCTATCTAAAAAGTTGGGTAGAGTAATGAACATCAAATTTATGACCCACTTTGTGAAAACATCCCAAAAAGGATCCATTTAGTATTTGTTTTTATCCAATTTATTGATCATAAATCTGATATTGATACATCCTGTTACCGAAAACTTAATAGCCGTGGAGGACTTAGTGGCGAAACTTATGGTTCAACATTATTTTATCACTATTTTTCCTTTCTCTACGTTCATTATATATATTCTTAATCTATTATAATATCTATCGTATCTATTATGCATTCTGCGCTTCATTATTGATGACTCCAACCCAACGTTTTACGTAGTTTTCTTCTGCTTTTTACAGATTTTCAATAGGCTGATATAACATAAAGAAAAGTAATGCAATAAAATATTGCACCACCCATCACTTATTGTTTTATTTTGAAGCTGAATTTTTTGAATCTTTAAGAATTACTTTCGTTGATTTTTTCTCAGGCTTGATGTAACCATTTATCATCGCAAAATATGGGCCATATATTTGCATATCGAATAGTGACACTGATATAGCTTCATTGAAAACCAATCATTTAGGGAAAGGCATTGGCGTTTGCACTATTCCAAATGAAGACTCAGTTCCTGGAACGAATAGCAGAAGATGCTCGCATTTGATCACTGTGCATCGATATCAAACCGCAGAAGGCTATACCCATCTTTTGGTTCATCCGAAGCGCGGAATCCTTATTTGGCTCGATCACAACAAGGATTATCCGAAGGGTGTCGTAATGTGTGCGGGTATGGATGGGAACAAGGTTGGAATTTTAGCATATATTTATTATGGATACGAGATTATGGCTATTTTAACTAGTTAGCAGTAGCTTGCACTATTTTGCTGCTAAAAGCTTGTGGATATTGGATGGATGTATATGAATGCAATACTCATTTTGTATTTAAAGCTGGCTATTTTATAAGCAAATGCTTTGCTATATTTTGCTGCTAAAAGCCTGTGGATATTTGCTGGCATAGATGACTGTATATGCAATACTCATTCTCAAAAAATTATATAACCTCCACTACTTTTTTTGCTTTAGTCCCGAGTTCTGATGGATGGTACAGGTGGAAAGATTTCTTCAATTGCATTGGACTATGCCGGTGATCAGCTCTTTATTGCGCATGAAAAAGGATTACGGATCTTGAGCTTTAAAAATATGCGAAAAACTGCGCTGAATACTGCAACGGATTCTTCACGTTCAAGATCATCGTTGGTTTCTCGAAATGGAACACCTGAATTTATAAGGTATGTTTTAAGTACACATATAGGTGTTTTACGTAAATAAGCTTTTGGGTTGTTCCGATTCATGATTTTTAAAAGGCGTTTGTAAATTTTCCTTACTAAAGTTCAGTATAAGTGACATATCTGCTTTGCATTTTTCTTAACTCATGAGATTCTATATTGATTATGTATATTAATTTGTAATGTTTCAGTGAATGCATGATGAGCCCAAAAGAAATCGAGCCTATTGCGATTAGTGATTATGTGAGTATTTCCGTATTACTCACCTTTTTTATTGTAGAAGTATATTTCAGAATGGTGATGAAGATTATCGTTTCCCATTTGCATGTGACAAATGTCAGCATATGTGTGTCCTCAGTGAAGCAGTGCCTCAAATACCAGTCCCAATATGTATAGTGGTGCAAGATAATCGATTAAAACAGAAGAAAAGCAATGAAGAAAACAACGTATCCTGGAAGTTGATGCTTTTCTTCTCTCCGACAATTGTTATTATTTTAATCTCCACAGCATCATTAGCATATGAAACGGTTATCAGCCATATGATCTACGCAGAAATTGTGAATTCGTAATATATTTTAATGAGTAAAATCTTTCATGTAGTAATAAAAATTTAGTGGCTACCAACTTTTTATTATATGATAACTGGCTTTCTGTGGAAAGTGCATAAATTATTGTATTTAAATTTTAATCATTCCGGAACGTTTTATTAGCAAAGCCTAAAAAAGAGCTCTCTCGATTTGACAAGAGAAGTCTCTCTTATCGACAAAACTTGAGGACCACCATAGATACTTTTTGAAAATTCACCGTCTATGGAGTGTCCAATTACTTAAAAATGCATACTATTTACCGATTCTTGACAATATATACGTTTTCTTGCAATGTACGTCTTCTATAAATAAAGTAATGATTAAAGAAAATCTTTTGAAACATAAAAACGTTTATTTCAACAAGCAATAAAATGTCAAAATTATCGGAACATATACAATTTCTTATTGATATTTGTCATCGACTATTGAAACTTCAAAATTCGTCGCTTGGAAGCACTTTGTTTGGATCAGGCGCTGACAAGGGATTGATGAACACGCGATTTTTATCCTCTATAAATAGATAGATGGATGAACCTGGCTATAAAGTGGTTAGTTTTAGCATTGTTGCTTAGATCTCTATTCGTATCTCTACAACACAGTGGTTTGTGTCAAATTAAGCTCTCTCGTAAGAAAATAAATAACGAAAGATAGTGAAGCGTACAAGAGACGTTATATAACAAACAGGCCATTCCAATATTCTTTTGCCAATAACATCGACTTGTTATCTAACGTCTCTTCTTGGGCTCCTTTACTCTAAATATTTTTGGTAAGAGACTTTTGACACAGAGCACTGTGTTGAAAGTAAGAACGGACGGATAGTTGTATCAGACACTTGGTTTTTTACCGATATTTTCTGCTAAATTTATACTTCTTTTATTCTACAAGCCTGCTTTTCATATGTGCGTAATCGCTGCTTATATTTTTCATGACTGTATAAGATATACCTAATTTTATTCTTGCTATTTGGCCTATTTTAAAAGCTAAATTTTTGCATAAATTTGGCTCTCGGCTATAGGATTATTCGCCAAAAGGATTTTTCGCCAAAAGGATATTTCGCCAAATCCCTACAAAAAGGATATTTCGCCAAATCCTTATAAAACGGATTTTTCGCCAAAAGGATTTTTCGCCAAATCCCTTTAAAACGGATTTTTCGCCAAATCCTTATAAAACGGATTTTTCGCCAACTATTTTCGCCAAATCCTTCTAAAGTAGACGTTTATTCATAGTATGTTAACAAAAACGGAACAAAGGCCATCGGCAGTCAGGTTGTTCGGGAGCTTAAGCCTAAGATTAAGTCCCTTAGGCCCCATATTGTTCGGGGCCCCAAGCCTAATGTCTTGTTTGGCGCCTTATAAGGGTTGTTCGGGAGCTTAAGCCTAAAATTAAGTCCCTTAGGCCCCATATTGTTCGGGCCCCCAAGCCTAAATCCTTGTTTGGCGCCTTATAAGGGTTCCAAAATTCTAGTACGTTCTAGAAGCAATCTTGGAATTGTTTTTCGCACTTTTTTGCTTTTACAAAGAAAACAACTTTTACATACATATCATCAGTGTATCGTGCGTTTTTCGAGGGGGCATTCCGGTGAATACCCTTTTTCAGTATGCCCTTATAAGGGTTGTTTAGGCTAAAAGCAAGTTCCTGTGGTTAAGCATAGGAACAATTAGAAGATGAAAATTTGAGGATGAATCAGCGGAAAGTGCATTATTTACATGAAAAAGTCATGTGACTTGTTCGCAACATTACATTCTTGGACGAAAAAGAATGAAAACATCGAATACAGAGCAAAAAAATTAATTTTTACAGGGTTTTGGCGAAAACCCTTTTTGGCGAAAAATCCTTTTTATAGGGATTTGGCGAAAAATCCTTTTTATAAGGATTTGGCGAAAAATCCTTTTGGCAAAAAATCCTTTTTATAGGGATTTGGCGAAAAATCCTTTTTATAGGGCTTTGGCGAAAAATCCTTTTGGCGAAATGTCCCGCTCCGTTGGCTCTCAATGGGTTGAAGGATGTTAATGATAAAATTTTAAACAGAAGAATAAATATGTGAACCTGGAAGTATGAGAGCCAAAACTGCCGGTTTGAAGACATTCGCATTTTCTTCAGAGAAGCCCATATCTTTCACAAGATGCCAGTCGTATAACGTTGTCCACTCCATGAAGGTTCCTCGGCCCATTTTGCGTTCCACGGGCTTCTTCAAAATCTGGAATTCCGGTGGGATCTAAATATTTACTATATGAGTGGATTAATCAATGAATGACCAAATTAATAATATATGATTTAAAAAATAGCGTCAGAGCCTACTCAGAATTGTATAGACAGCAGCATTCCAGTCAACTTTTAGAAAAATTTATGAAAAATTGAGTTCTACCAGGTTATCACAAGAGTAGTTATAGTATATCTGAGAGACTGTATGCATGGCTGTCTCTACTTTGGCGTCTGCTTTTCTCTTTACGTCTGTTTGGAATTGGACACGAATCAATTTGAAAGGCAATGGAGTAGAAATTTACCTATGTAAGTTTTATATCAATTTTACTGCATTTATTTGACTAACACAAATAAATGCATCAACAAATGTATTCTGTTCAAAACTGTTGTAAACAAAATATCCAAATTTTATCCGTAACTGTTTTGTCAGTTCGACATAATTTATTAGAAGAAAATTACCTTCAAAACCCCAGCGACAATTTTCTTCAGTTCAGAGACAGGAGAGTTCTGATGGACCTCGCAAAGCACATGAGTCTTCTTTCGCAGCACTTCAAAATAAAGCATCTAAATTAGTCTCATAAGCCAAAAAATTAAATGACAGTAGGGAAAATGGAACGCCGGATTCGTGATTGAAAAAAACAATGAACGAAAAAAGTAAAATAAAATATTACCTGATTCATATCAGTAGTTGTCATAACTTTTCAAAGTCTGAAAATAAAAAGCTGGTAAAGAACACGTTTTCTAGACAATAATAGAGACTAGAAAGATAGGGGTTCCCATCAGAGCTAGGCGAGATTAAGATTTTACGATTCAATATACGATATTTCTGGTTCCAATTCAAAATTACAAAAACTTGTGTGATCCAAGCCCACAATCCGGGAGACGTTTTTTTCCACCCAAATTCAAGTTTCGCCCATTCTTTATTTCCTTCTGGGTAATCCCATTCCTGAATCACAGTTTCAAATTCTCTGATCTCTAGAGATAAGACACAAAACAGACAAGTTAAAGTACTGAAAGGGAAGTACTAGGGAACTAGGAATGTGAAGTGTAGATTGGATGAAAATTATTTAGTTTCTGCAAAAAGCTAGCGTAATTTTGCACAGAATTATATCAACGAAATTGGAAAGTGATTTTATATACCCAACTCCGTCAGCCCTCTTCTTCCTACAGCTCCTTCAACTATACGCGTCATCAATGGAATTGGAGCAGACTGATTTTTAGGAAAACTTGATGCACACGTTAGTTTCAACTTTTTCAGGGTTTTAATTTAGCCAATGTTTTAACTAATGTTAGGGCAATTGTAATAATTATTTAGTTGTGAATGTGATTGCCGGTTGAGAGAGGGTACAGACCAGGGGTGAGGAATGCCTGTGGCATTGGGATTATGCCTGCACTTGTGATAACTTAATATTTTCGTAACCAAAATAAAGTGTTTAGCCAATTTGGGCAAAAAAAAGTTTTTTAGAAAATTTTTTGGCCAAATAACCATAGGGGGTCCAAGGCAAAATCAGGAGAACCGTATATTATCATGGGGCCCCAATTTGTATAATTTGACCATACTTAAAGACTTTACCGGCATATAGACGCTATAGTTTTTCCAGTCTTCAGTTCTAGGTTTACCCTCCAGACCAAATGAGCAACTAGGAACGTGATTTTGCAACATTAAGAAGCTCGGGATGGAACGGTAAGTGCGGGACTTGTCAGCCCGAACTGACCAAATGCTAAACTAGGATTGAGACTACGCAACACAGTAGCCTAAGGGCCTCCTCGGGCAGAAAAAAAGTAAAATGTGCGGGAAATGAAGATCAAGATTCAAAAGTCTGAAAGTTCAAGTAATGCGTCTTTATTTACATGAGGCTTTACGATGTCACTGAAGAGGTTCTTTCTTGTCACTGATTTCAAATATTTCCCGCCACATTCATACAATAATTATGGATTGACCCCTGAAAAGGGGCCGTACCTAAGCCTAAAATATGCCCTTTTAAGGGTTTTTAAACAACGCCACATGCCAAATCAGTGACAGAAAAGAGCCTCTTCAGTGACACGAATAAGCTTTACGTCTTTATTTTACCTGAATTGAGCAAGCATTCTTTCTGGGTTTTACATTGGTTGAGTGGTGGAGCAAATGGTAGAGCAACTGAAAAAATTTTTGAATTGGCGCAATTTTGTACACGCAATTCACACTTCCTAATGAGTTTTCTAATGAGTTTCCTAATGAGTCTCGGGACCCTTTACGCCCTCACGGCAACCCATTGTTCCTTCGGGAACTTTGGACCACTTTTCACCAGTTGGTTCCGCCCGGCACTTGTGCTGGGTATCCCAACCTAACTCTTTATTTTAACAAGAAATTTGACTATAATCCTGATAGTTAAACAGTTTAGTATTAGTAGTAATGTTAAAACTATACCTAGATTAGTTTACATGAATGATAAATCACCTATAGTTAAACTCCTAACTGATAGTAGGATTGTAAATGCCTCTTTACAGTCCTACTTAACTTCTAATTGAAGCGGAATTGACTTAGGGCTTCCGACCGGCGAACATTTCAATCTAGTTATAGTTTAGACTACTTGACGTCAAAGTACTCTTTATTGTGTAATGCTCTTGTTTGAGCACCTTGCAGAATTTCTGCCACACGCCAAAATGGCAACCCCGTTTCTCTTCGGAGTCTCGGGACCCTTTACGCCTTCACGGCAACCCATTGTTCCTTCGGGAACTTTGGACCACTTTTCACCAGTTGGTTCCGCCCGGCACTTGTGCTGGGTATCCCAACCTAACTCTTTATTTTAACAAGAAATGTGACTATAATCCTGATAGTTAAACAGTTTAGTATTAGTAGTAATGTTAAAACTATACCTAGATCAGTTTACATGAATGATAAATCACCTATAGTTAAACTCCTAACTGATAGTAGGATTGTAAATGCCTCTTTACAGTCCTACTTAACTTCTAATTGAAGCGGAATTGACTTAGGGCTTCCGACCGGCGAACATTTCAATCTAGTTATAGTTTAGACTACTTGACGTCAAAGTACCATGCTCCAACTCAATGGAATACGCGTGTCTCGGAAGCACACAAGATGGAAGTTATGGAATGGGAAGAAGCGAAAGCGACCACCTCAAAGAACAACACAGCCATAATGAAATCAATAATATGTAAAATTCTTGAAATATTGTTTTTTGCTTGTATTGTATTTTCTGTATGTAACCTTGACTCTGTTTCTTAAAACTTGTTGTTTCTTTGACACTGTTTAATAAAGTTTATATTGTACAAAAATTCAGACTTACAAAATAAAGCTTCTTTGAAATTGTTGTTAATTTCACTTGTAATTCGAATAAAAGTTTATACATTGCATCAATAAAACTTGTTACTCTTATCATGACACACACACAAACCTTTATCTTTCTAGTACACAAATGTTTTTGGTTACCTGTTTATTCACTTAAAGTGTACACTAGTAACCTTTTATGGTTACTTCTTCGTAGTTTCACCAAGTCTAGAAACTCATCAATTATTCTCTCGAATAAATCAAAATTCAATATCGTAGTCAACCTACTACTGTGAACATACACGCTTTTCGTATTAACAGTACAACTTCCTAATCTTTACATACTTATGGAACCGCAAGGTTCAAAAGACCTGGCCTTTATTCCTCACCGTGTTGCAGTTATCCCCCGAGTATGTTGAAGGGTGGTGTCGTCCTCTGCACCGGGATCGGTCTAGGCTGGGTTCTCTTTAGTTCTCTACTGTTAAAACGATAAGCTTGTTTGTTCACTTTAATTTGTACTCATGTTAAGTCGCAAACATACGTTATTCGAATACGCCTCTTATTCGATAACGTAAATATTCAAGATTGAAACACGTCCCATAGTTTACACCTTCCTTGCGTCCCCTTCCTCTGTCGAACCTCGGGTTCACATTGGGAGGATGGCACAGTCTAGACCCCGGAAGGGCATACTGTGTCATTTGGAACCTGGTAGTAACATGAACATCATATGAAGTATGTGTGGATATCTGATTACATACATCAGATAGAGAACGGGAGTAAAATGGGCGTAGCCACGCTATCCCTAATCCAGGAGCCGTGGTGAAATCTACGGATTAACAAAACTCAATTTAAACTAAACCAAAAACCCAATCAGTATAGTGAACACTGGAATTCCGATTACAAAACCGGCATGTTTGCCAAACTTTCCATACACAAAAAAGGTAACCAATACATTTGTAAGTTTAATGATAGGAAAAACTCCTTACAAGAATACTTGTTTGAAAAGTGCAATGACAAAAAATGTCAAACTTGTCCACGTTATGATCACAACTTCATACACGGTATAGATAAATACGTGTATGAAACTGTTAACCAAAGTAATGCCAGGATCACTTGTAGTAGCAAAAATGTTGTGTACCAAATTTTCTGCAATAAATGTAAATACAGTTATATTGGTGAAACTGGAAGACCCGTTAAAAAACGTTTCGGCGAACATCTTCATGACGTTGGTAAAAACCAGAAGGACACTATCCTAGTTAACCATTTTAATTCACACCACACAAAAAATGACATGAGAATACGGATAGTTCACAAACTAAACGAAGACTGTCAAACTGACATGAGACGTGACGCAGAGAATTTCTGGATGCACCAACTCGTCACTATCTATCCCTTTGGCATGAATGACAAAGTGGACGGAATGGATGGATTTGCTACAGATATGAACTGCGCTAAGAAACGAAACTTCAAACACTACTTTAGCAATCCTTTACCAAACGTGAAACGAAGAACCAAATTTACTGTTAATAATAGTACGTCAACGAACAAACTGACGGAAGCGATCCAGAAGGAAACACCCGAAAACTACGAAATACGAGACATGTACCAAATGTTCAGAAGTAACAAATATATGGAAACCACCAAATTGCTTAAAGAGGTGGAAAACACACGTAAAGACAAGGAAAGTCTACTAGCTTCAAAATTACTTGCGGTAATAAAGCTGAATCGTAAAAAACACATTGTCACTACCGAAAAGATACCAATTTTCATTAAAGTAGATTTTCTCAACTCAGTAATGGAAAAACTCGGAATACGAAATATGATCCACGATAGTAAAATTGAACGCATGTTACACCTCAAAGAAAGTAACTGTAAGGTGAATCTCGTATACAATTTGGTTAAAAACAACTTTCTTCGTTTCTCTAATTACAACAATACTTTGAAGATTTTGACTCAAAACCAACTCATTAGAATCATGAATGAAGAATGTGAATGTAAAAACTCACCTGAATTTGTCGATACTCAATATGGACATATCATTACAGGTAACACTGCCGTAATCGAATGTCCAAAAC
Source organism: Ditylenchus destructor (assembly GCA_022814885.1). Classification (NCBI taxonomy): domain Eukaryota; kingdom Metazoa; phylum Nematoda; class Chromadorea; order Rhabditida; family Anguinidae; genus Ditylenchus; species Ditylenchus destructor. The sequence continues at coordinate 759,839 of JAKKPZ010000028.1, read as the reverse complement.
TACGTACCCAAATCGAAAAAGGAACTAAACATAGACAGGACTTTCCATTGACTCTTAGCAAATTTAGAGGTATACTCTACAAACTTGGAACTGATCTTGTTGAATCAATAGCAAGAAAGTCCAAAGATAGAGAACTACTTAAAAGTAAAACTCTAGTAGCAGAAAGACTAATTAGTATCGGAGAAAGCAGATGGTTCCACAAGATCGGTGACCAACAAACCGTACCAGCAGATAATATGTGTCACAAAATTGACAGAACAACAGATGAAAAATTTATTGTTACATGCGTCGATAAAGCTGCAAATAACTTTGCGATAACCTGTAAAAAGTTCTACCTAATGAAGTTAAGCGAAGAACTCGGTATTACGATAAACAATAAAGTAATAAGTTTTTCGGGAAATGATACTTATGAACTGTCAACCAAGGACACCACCACCATTTTTAGTGAATATGAACGAGTGTACAGAGAGCGTAAAATTACAGCTAACACCGAAAAATTGAACATTCCTCTTATATTTGCTATACCGAAATTCCACAAAGTACCAATTAAATACAGGTTCATAGCAGGTGCGAAGACAGCAATTTCCAAACCACTCAATATAACCATAGTCCGAATATTGGAAGTAGTGAAAAATTACATCAGAAATTACTGCAATCAAACCAAAAATCGTTCTGGTTGGAATACATATTGGTCAGTTAACTCTAGTAGCATCGTTGCAAATAATCTTAAGAATCGTAAATCACGAAGCGATACACTATCCTGTGCAGATTTTAGCAACTTGTTAACTTCGTTACCTCATGAAGATATAATTGATGCAATAATGTATTTGACCACACGTACCTTTGAAGCACAAAACGGAAAAAAGGAAATACACTGTAACCAATACAGAGCGTTCTTTAGTCACCAATATCATAAAAATTATACACCTTACACGCTCTATGAAGTCAAGTACATGGTGGAATTCCTTATTAAAAACAGTTACGTTCGTTTCGCTGATCGTAATTTTGTCCAAATTAAAGGTGTACCTCAAGGTGGTAACGCAAGTCCCCTGCTAGCTGATCTTATGCTTACAGCTATGGAAATTAAGTACCTCGGAACATGCGATAATTTAGTGAAACGTGAACTTTCTGTATCTTTCCGTTACATAGATGACCTGTTTTCACTAAATGAAAACATCAAGAATCACACAGCTGCTATATACGGCAATGTTCTTGAACTTAACCGAACAGATAACCGAAATGGTACTGCTTTTCTGGACTTGGATATTAAACTTTGTAATGAAAAAATCGAAATAAAAACGTACGACAAAACACGAGACTTCCGATTTGAAGTAATTAAGTACCCTAAGTACAGTAGTTGTATTCCCAAAAATATGCTACGAAATATACTAATAACTGAAATTATTAGATATAGTCATACAAATAATACCCTTTGTGGCTTGAAATTTAACATTAATCTTCTTATACAGACATTTATAAACAATGGCTGCCCTGACAACTTTGTAAATCGTTCACTTCAAGAAATTGTGAAAAACAAAAACTCCATGATTGCGTACATTAACAGATTAACTATTAACGCTATTGAAGACGTCAGGGCAAAATTATTTCAATCCAAAACTAACTAAAATCAATTCCTGAAATTAACTGAAACCAATCACTTATCTTTAGAAACCTCACTGCACTTAACTTCGAATGTTTACTTGTATTATGTTTAAAATGCTGTATGTTATGTGCTTTATGGGTTTAGTTCTCTAGATTAAGTCAAAACTCACTTAAAAACAAACATTCCTTTCGAACCAATTTCAAAACTTAACCGTCCCACAAGGAACTTTAAGCAAGCTAAATCGATTGATGAAATCTCTTCAATGCGTGATTAGATTTCACAACACCCGCCTCACTATTCCACTAACGAATCAATTTCGTAACTTACTGCTTTAATTCTGTGTAATTTCTATGTCCCACAATATTTAATTGAACAACAATTCCATAACTTAACTCTTGCACCTCCATTTCGATAATTCCTATACTTTACTATATGTTTGCGTGTATAACTTCCATGTTTAATTCATTATTGCTTACTTTTAATGTTATTACACAAAACTCAGTTTAGAACTCGAATCTCTGTTATAGCCATGGAAAACACTGGACCAGATCATATAGCGACCGTCGTGGATCCGCTTCAGAGCTCCGCAGTGCACGACAACCTGGAACAGCCGATGGAGGAAGTGGATGACGCCGAAGTAAACGACACTACGCTGAATGCTAATCGTCGCACATGTTTTGTGAGTTTGGATTTGCTTGTTTTTCTGGATCTTTTTATGCTTAATACTGGATTTTTCATGTTTTGCTAAATGGTTCCTAGGAAAATATGCTTTTATTTCTTGAATAGGTTATAAACATTAACACTAAACTTAGAAAGGTTTCTTGAATAGGATTACTTTTTGGACTTTTTCTCTCTCTTTTTTGTCTTTTCTTTCTTCCGAAATCCATAACTCAGTTTTTTACGATTAAACTCCCGGGTCTCTACTGATGAGTCCGAACCCGGGAGTACACGTTTCGCACCCACTATCTAGAGCTCAGGACGAAATAGTGGGGTGGTACTTCTTTTTTGCTTTAACTCCTAATGTTTTACTCACCAAAAATCACTCACTTGTGTCAAATGGATTTCTTCTTGTCTCTCTTTTTTAGTATGTAATTTTACAAAAATAGGTTTTACTAACTCGCTAGAAAGCGAAAATTATTTCGATGAACAATTTTTGTGAACCAATCGCTTTGCTCCACCATCTCGCTGTAAAATGCTTTTCGAAATGGCGCAATTTTCTCCATCCGTGAGTTCAATGCTCTGAATCGTGTCGCTGTGTCCAAACTTTTGGTGTCTTTCCGCTAGCTGAACCATGTACGGTTCCTGTGAGCATTCTCGAGACATGTGCCATTTGTTCTCGATGAACTATGACATAAACAGCGAAATTTTAGTGGTTTTCTTGCTACGTTATAATTAAATCTTGAGATCAAACAGTCTTCTGATTTCTTAAGACGAGGTAATTTACGGAAAACATTCAAGATTTCGCATTTTAACAATTTTAACGATTCACTGTTCGTTTTTAATTTCTCAATCACTGTTAGCCGTACGCGGGGCGTCAAATGCGGCGCAACTTATATTTTTTAGTTTTTGATGATACGTTGATGATCCATAGGTATGTCATGTACCAAAATGTTCTGAACATTTTGGTATATGATGTCGAGATTTTACGGAATTTGAACTCTGTGTTTGCATTCCCAAAATTTGCTCTGATATTTTCATTATCAATTTTCTGTTTTTATAGATGCATTTACATTGTAATACTTTGTGATCAAAATAAGCGTCAATGTGTCCGCCATATGCACTTTCTCGTATATTAAATTTTAGTAATTTTCTAATTTCTCTTTCGATGTTTTTGTCGCTTTCAAAAATTGACCTCTATGGAGTAGACTGCGCTGCTTTTTTAACCGCTTTGCTTTTTTCTATCAGACAATATCTGTTAAGTTTGCCTGAAAAGGCTGATTCATAACAGTCTGTCTCAATAAAGAGCGGTACGAAGCAGTGAAACGGAATGAAATGTGCATTAAAAACCTAAACAAAGAAGATCCAAACTATCAGCGAAATTTACTTCCGGCGGAGACTACTTTTTTCAAAAGCCTCCTATGCTGAATAAAGCGATTCATCCTAATAAGCTTTTCTTAAAGTGTCTGTTGTCTTTGCTTTGATATAATATATTTCGCTTATAAAATGAATTTCCGGATTCAAGATAATTTTTTAACAAATAACCCTCTGAACTTCGAGATCCTCCTGACCAGAAATTCAAATTGCGGTGATTAATGGAAGTATTGAACTCTCTTTTGAATATTTATCAATCAGTTCTTTCTCGTGTGGTTACATCTATTGTATCTCTATTGATCTCTATTTAGAAAGCAAGTATGTCGCTGGCTCCAGCTACTGTACCTACCGCGGTGAACGTTGGAGTGCGTTCTCCATCTTCTCTATACGGTACGTGATTTCATTCCACTCTGTTCATGATTTCATCGAGTAATATTTTATTTAGTGGGCGACCTCCATCCAGACGTCACTGAAGCGATGCTGTTTGAGAAGTTCAGCGCTGTCGGTCCCGTTCTATCGATTCGCGTATGTCGCGACGCCGTTTCTCGTGCCTCTTTGGGTTACGCCTATGTGAACTTCCAGCTACATGCTGATGGTAAGTTATGTCATCTGAATAGTTTCATGTGAAGGATTTAAGAATATTAAGTTTCTCAAAATCTAAAGGGGCGTGTCCAATTCTCTGAATTCGATAACGTCTGTTTCATTTGAAAATCAAAATACCCCGAACACAATGCAGCGGCACTTCTAGTAAACCCCGCTTTTTGTCCGAGTGCGAAAAACGGCTCTTATTTACGTGGTTTCCTATATATAGACTAAAATTTTAATTGTGACTTTGCCTTTGTAGAACAAATTGAAATTTATTCATAATCATAAAAACGCCATTGAGAGTGTAGGTAAAATAGAAAAAAAGATAATATTAAATATATAATAAAAGTTATCTTTTGCTGCATATTCCCCAACACTAAGGGGCAAATGTCCGTCACGACCAAATTAGACTAGAAGGAGCAGCTTCTAGCGCGAAGCGCCGCGAAGCGGCGTAAATTCGCTTGTATTTCAATATTGTTCGCTGACAAATCCCTGATGTAATTTGCTTATAATAATAATCGATAAAAATGGTAACGAGTTCTTACAGTATACCTAGATCGTGGAATAATTAATCTGTTTCATATATATGTAGTATATAGTTTTACACTTCATATTCTCGTATGTGACTAATAATTAATCCTGAATCTGGCATAACTGATATTATCGTATGTAAAATGTTTTATTGTAACTTTGTTTTTAGCTGAACGCGTGTTGAATGACATGAACTTCGACCTCATTTTGAACAAGCCAATTCGCATCATGTGGTCTCAGCGGGATCCAACGATGCGTCGATCTGGCTCTGGAAACGTCTTTATCAAGAATCTCAATAAGAATATCGACACAAAATCAATCTACGACACCTTTTCGATGTTCGGGAACATTGTTAGCTGCAAAGTACGTTTTAATTCTATGAGATCTCATATATAAAGTAAACACAACGAGAAGCTTACTAAATTACGTGTTGTGCAAGATAATTATGCAAGATCTTTTGTTTAAGGTTGCAACTGATCTCGATGGAAATAGCCGAGGATATGGCTTCATTCACTTTGAATTAGAAGAGGCTGCTCGAAAAGCAATCGACAAAGTCAATGGAATGCTTTTGGAAGGAAAACCAATGTAATTTTGTTTTTAAAAATCATGACGATCTCAATGCTATTGTGTACGAAGAATAGTATATCGTAAATATTGTATGCCTCTAAACTATAATTTGACAGTGTGGGCTATTAAATTATGTTGTTTTTGTTGGAGTGCGTCGTTTGTTATTAATACTATTGATGTAATAGAAAGAATCGATGAAAAATTTACGTTTTGGCTTAGCACGAAATAGTGAGCAGTCGTAGTACATGTAGTCAGAAATGTATCTGCAGTACCCATTAAATATCTCATGCAAAAATGTAAGTTTTACAAATGTACGAGAAAAAACAGTATTTCATCTAAAGGACGTTTTTCAATCGTATTGAAAAATTTCTCAAATCTCCCAATTCAATATACGATAAAATGTCGATTGCATATTGAAATCTTTCTTATTTCCACTGAATTTGCAATCTGTATTAATTTTAAATTAATTGAGTATCAATTTTATGGCGCGTGATCTCAAACCATTTGTATTATAGCTACGTTGGCAAGTTTCTCCCGAAAGCTGCTCGACTTCGTGAACTTGGTGATTCCGCGGTTCGTTTTAACAATATATACGTCAAGAACTTTGCTCAGGAACTGGATACTGACAAGCTGCAAACTCTCTTTGAGCAGTTCGGTACTATCACCAGCGCCGTTGTTATGACCGATGAAAACTCGAAATCACGTGGATTTGGATTCGTCTGTTTCGAAAAACCAGAAGATGCCGAGAAAGCTGTCACGAGAATGAACAACTATCAGCTGCCTGGAACTGAGCAGAAATTGACCGTGTGTCCTTTACAAACTAAAAGTAAACTTGTAAATCATTTATTGGTGCTATTTAATTGGATTTCAGGTGAACGTCAGGCCGAAATGAAACGCCGTCTTGATCAAATGAAACTGGTGCGTATGAATCGTTACCAAGGAGTCAATCTCTATGTTAAGAACTTAGATGATACTATTACAGATGAGACCTTGCGTCAAAGCTTCGAGCCGTATGGAGCAATAACTAGTGCAAAGGTATGTTTATCATTTTTACGAGTTACACATATTTCAGTTTCTTATTCATACATTTATTCATTTAATAGAATTTACGGTCAAAACGCGAAATATACGAATAATAAATAAGGGAATTATGCGTATAATGTGAGAAGTGAGATAAAGAGAATAATCAAAGAATGATGCACGAAAGAGTTTGTTAAACTATATGATTAGTCTAATCGTTTCGGCCCGGACGACTAAACAGCCAAATTTTGTTGCTAGGTCAAGCCTAAACTTTTTAAACTAGAGAACAGACTTAAGAGGAGCGAGAAAGATAAAAGAAATTAAAATAAATCCAATGTTATTCTTCAGGTAATGTGCTATGACAATGGAATATCGAAAGGATTTGGTTTCGTTTGCTTTGAGAAACCGGACGATGCAACCAAAGCTGTTCTGGAGATGAACAATAAGATGATAGGATCTAAGCCGCTATACGTCGCTCTGGCTCAGCGTAAAGAGGAACGAAAAGCTCAACTCGCAAGTATGTTTTATCTTTTTGGAATTTTATATATCTTACCTATTGGTACTTCGTCTCTTGGGGAAATCCTGCTTTTTCACTCTTGGGAGTAGATATTTTTAAATTTGTTGATAAAGTGTTTCGTTTTGCTATTCTTTTTGTGGCGATAAAAATGCATTATATATACACATTTTGATCTTTTTTAGCTCATTACATGCAACGTTTGACGGCTGTCAGTTTGGTCAATCAAAGAGGAGTTCCAGGATCGGTCTATAATACAGCTTCACAAAGCAGCTATTTCGTACCACCTCAGCCTATTCCGATGCCCGGCCAACGTGTTGCTTCTTACATGGCGCCTCAACCGATGTATGCTACTCAAATTCGCAATCCAAGTTATCAGTGGACTGGAGCCGGAAATATTGGTCGCAGTAAGATACTATAAATTCTTGTGTAATTCTGTTCCGATTCATAAGTATTTAGATTCTGCTACTCAAAATGGCTATTCTATGCAGGGCATTCAAGGAAGATCTAATTTTTCTTACGGTAATGGAATGATCGGCAATCGGCAAAATCGTATGGGCTCTCAGAACTTTCAGCGTTCTCAGAACAATCAGGTCAGATTATTGTTTTTTACGAATAATATATGGATGTATTTGGTGCCTCTCCAGTACGGAATCCTCATTTAAAAAAGGACATCCAAAAAATTGAGAAAATACAAAAACGTTTCCTTGAACTGGTCTATAAACGAACTCAATATTTTAGAAAGAACTTAGAATTTCCATTATACGATGAATTATTAGTCTATTCAAACAAGAATCTTTAGAAGATAGAGCACCAAGAAGTGCAAATAAAATAATTATTTATTTTAAATTTATTCAATTTCTATTTTAAATAATTCAAAACAGGATTTTGAAAAATAAAGGACTGTTAAGTTTGACCAACGCTGTTAATAATATATCTGAACTAATATTACAAGTTACATTTTCAGAGCTATCGTATGAAATCAAATTATGGCGGCAACAATGGCCCACGTCATGAAAATCCAGTGAATGTTTACAATGGTGAATCGCGCGATGTGATTACTAGTCAGATGCTTTCGTCTCTCAGCAGCACGGTTAGTTTGTTTGCATGAAATGTTTTATGTTTTCTAAAATAAACTGCTTCAATTGAGCGTGCTCGTAAACGGTACTTTTTTACGTTTTTCCAGCTTTTTAAACTTAAAACTTTGTTCTCTAACTTAATAAATTACAATAATCTAAAGTAATAAAAGCATTTAAATAACTCCACAACTATTGATTTAGGAGCAGAAGCAACTCATCGGCGAACGTCTCTATATGAAAATCAAAACAATCTGCAATATCAAGGAAGTAGACAAGATTACTGGAATGCTGCTTGAAATGGAGGTAGTTTCAATTTCAATGCTTAATATTGGAAACTGGTAATTTAGGTTTCCGATCTGCTAGCACTCCTGGAAAACGACACTGATCTGCAAACTCGAGTGAACGAAGCGTTGACCGTGTTTCACAGCGCGAAGAAGAACCAACCTTAGCAAGGAAAAGAGTCATTTTGTTGGTTATATTGTATACTCTTTTGTACGTTACAAATAAATTTACTGTTGACATTTTCGTTTTATAGAATTGTGGTGTCTTACTTTCTTATGCCGTGTTCTTATGTATTTTTGTGGAATAATTAATGGATTTGCTGTTTCTAATTTGATATTCATGTTAATATTTTAAGATTTTGTATATGAATTTTTAATATCTTGATAAGTAAGGTGTCTAGGTCCAACATGCCGCTTTTCGGCTTTTAGAAAGCTCGTTTGACCGGCTCAGACCGTTTTCCGACATACTCAAAGAAAAACTGTTAATAACTGTTCGCCTCTTCCTAACTTTAAACACAAGGGCGTGGCTGCAAGTCAGAACGAAAATGATTTTCTTTCGGGTGAAGATTTTCTCTATTGAGGCAGGCGAGAGCGAACAGATGTGAACAGGTTTGCGCTCACCTTTGTGTGTTTAGACATACGAAGGGGCGGAGCCAAGAATTGGGAACGCTCATTAATGATCGGAAAAAATTACAGGACACTGTTCACAAAGATTCTGGCATGACTTTCAGCATACAGAAATTTATGAACATAAATAAAATGTTTATCAATTTAATGGGAAGGAGCTTCGGAGATTGAAAAATTAAAGTTCACGATATGCGTAAATGTTTATTCAGATTGCCTAATATTCAACAATGACAATAATTTGCGGAAAAACTGGTTATTTCGGAGGCGGTCTCATCAGCGGAAAGGCCTTAGTGTGAAGTGCGGTGGCAATTATGCTGTCGTCTGATTTGAGTCTCAAGTCAGCTCGAGTGTAGGCCATACTCCTGCCCATCTTTGTAACGGAACCATCGACGATGACGGTGTCGCCAATTCTTGCCGGAGCCAAGTATCTGAACCGATGCAGTCGATTTATTTATATTGCCTTGGAAGTTTATCAGATAGTACAGATAATTTTATAGATCGTTCTATAAATAACCTTTTACCAGATCGAGAAGAACCCAAATTTCATAAAATGAAAGTTGAAGGTAAAATTGTATACCCTTAATTTTTGAATGACTGTGCTATGCGAAATGATTTAAAAACTTACGAAACGGTCAGATCAACAGTGACGCCCACATTCTCTCTAAAATGCGCAGAGTGACTCGCGTTGATAGAAAGTAAAATTGTTACCGGCCAGTCGCTCTGACAGCGGTGCTCGTGACGATGTCCACCAGAGAGGCTGTCATTCCGCCGTGCAAACTGAAATTTGTGAGTTAATGTTTATGTAACCAAAATATTTTGATTTGGTATAAATTTATAGCCTAATTTTGATTAAATTATGACTTTAGTGGGATATGGACCAGGGCTGCAACCGGTATCCGGTTAATCGGTATCCGGCGTTTTTCGCCAACCGGTATCCGGTTGGCGACGTCACAGAATTTCCGGAAATGTGCGATGACGATCGATTCAAAAATTTTGAAAGTACTTGAAGGGTCTTGAGATTACCTGGTTCGAGCAAGGATGATGTATTTCGTATGGGAGAATATAACTATTTTTCGTTCAATAAAAAAACTTGCAACACTTACGTTCCTAGCGGATTTGTATGTTCTTCAGACACGTCGAACTCAACCTAAAATGATTCACAATAATATCAAAATCGAGATGGGTATAATAACTTACCTGGACACGGCCTTTGTCAACGGACACTACGCGACACTAAAAAATAAATCCGTGAAAAACAATGAACGCTCTTGAATTAAGCTGTCGAATCTAAGCTAATGATAAGGCGCTTGTATGGAAGTCACGCACAAGCACAGGACCCTATGGTATGAAATTGAGCGTAGAAGTTTACTAAAAAATCAATAGGGGGACCCTATTGATTTTGGGGGCGTGACTTCCATACAAGCGCCAATGATAAAGCTATGTCGAGTAATGAAAAAGATTCTCAAGTTTTAATTTGAAATTTGGAACAGATTCACTATGTTGGCTCAAAATTTGATAGAAACATCTCTATAGCAATTTTTTCTTGGGTTTCTGATAAATAAAATGCCGCAGAAAAGAGTTCCGTACGCGCAAATGGCGATTTGAATTTGCGCGCGAATTTTACTTGGCAAACAGTTCAAATTAGGTAAATTGAACTACTGCCTCTCGATAGGTACCAGGTCTGGTTTCACCATTGCTAGCTTTCGCGCCATTTTTTCAAAACGCCAAGATTACATTCAAAATCTAACCAATTCCTTTATGTTTAAACTTGAATTCGAAAATTCAAATAGCTGAAGAATCAGACCTCGTATCTATCGAGAGGCAGTATTGAGCAAATTAAAAGTTGAACATTTCTCGATGGAATAACAAGACAGAGCAACAAAATTTGACAAATATATGCACTTAAGCTTGAACTTAAGCCTGATCCTAAACTTTTATAACAATAAAAAATTAATCCTAGATGATTACGCCAGCTCCGAAGAGATCGAGAAAGCAAAATCTGGCGGATTTGGGCGAAGACGAACCGGCAACTGTGGTACGAATTGAAGGAAACGTGGGTTTTTTAAATTTTTTACTGCTGCTATTGGGCCGTTTCAAAAGAAACAGAACTGCCAAGTCCGGTTCAAACAAGTCAGTTCCAAGCCCAAGAATAAATAATTTAAAAATTTCGCGCCAATTTGTGTCTGACTTGGCAGTCCGTACATTTTCCCTAAAATCCAATTTTGTCCGCAAAATTTTTAGTTTTAAAACCCCATTTCGGCAATTTTTTAAATAATTTTAAAATTGATTTTTCATAAAATTTTGTGATAAAAATTGATTTTCAGGAAAAATCCGAAAAATGAAACTGATATAATTAGATATAAATTTCTATAATAAGAAATTAAAACTAGAATCTAGAGAAAAAGTATAGAAAAATTTTTTGCAGACATAAAAAGATTAATCCTCAATATTTTTCTTACCATTCCAGCGGTCTTTTGGAAATTCTTCGCAGCGGCATAGCCTTTGTAGAGCTCTTTGATCACAGCCAAATATTTGTTTGAAGATGACATCTATAAGCGAAAGCGTTACAATTTATTTCTGCCAAGTAATTATGATACGTAACGGTAAACGTAATGTAACGACAGTTCCGATCCTATATATCCGAAAACAATTTTTTGGCCATAACTTTTTTCTCGAAAATTTCGAGGAACGGGAGACAAAATCGGGTAAAATTTTGGGTAACTAGAGCATTTGGGTGTTTGGTAAAAATACCAAAAAATTCTTATCTCGAAGAGCGAAGCAAATGAGATCTATTCTCTGAACACCGTAATACGATTCAAATTTTTTCAGCATTGACAAAACGCCAATGCGCAGCCATTCTCTATTTTGAGCCAGAACAACTTTTGTGCGGTGATGAATCGTCGTCGCTGATTTCTCGCGCTTGCTGTTTGGACTTTAATCGTACACCGCAAATTGTATATTGAGAATTCCATCGCGATAGATCCAGATCAAAGTGCAAGTTGTAATGTCGCCACAGTATCAGATGGGTTCTTTGCTCGATTTCACAGAAGCTATCAAGGTTAGTTTTGTTTTATTAAATGAAATTTAAATAAAGAATGAGATTAATTTTTTGTTATATTTTCTCTGAATTTAATGTTCAATTTTGCACTAAAATCCATTTTTCTGCCAAAATACGACGCTGAAAGTACTTTAGACTCTGAAGTACTTTTCTACTTGTCTTCTAAAGTTTAGAGTACAATTGGTTACTAAATTAGTACAAGAATAGACATAGAAAAGTTTCCACGAATTACGAATGGCCAAAATCTGCGAATTTTCCGGATCCCAACTCTAAATTTTTTCATATAATTCAATTAATTTTAAATTTCTTAAAGTCGAAAAGAAAATGTCTTTTGTAGGATTCACCCAGCTTTCGACACGAAATAAGTCTGAACGAGCGTCATTTTGACAAAGCCCATAAGCGCCTGGACGAGGTAATTTCTCTTTGGCAAATTTATTGATTTTCTAGTTTTTTAGCGCTTTGTTAGAGGTTTATCACGTAGAATTATCCACATAAAATTTGACCATGAGCATAGAAACGAAACACAAAGGGAAATTGAGAGGGTCAAACTGATCATGATCACGACCTTTTTCTCTTATTTTAAGTTAAAATTTGACCTAGCCATTTGCAGAGTCACTCTTGAATTTACATAAAATTTAATGTAGGTGAATATTACTGTACCTCACTTTTATGAACTCAATAATTTTGAATAAATTTGAATTATTTGCACAAAAAATAGTATAATAATTTGCTCAAAATTATGTTTACATAATTTACGGGCCATAGCAGCGACCAGGTTCGAAAATAGGGTTCTTATATTTTGGTAAAAGTTATTTAACAGGTTGTTAAAAAATTAAACTCCAATACAATTTACTCACCTGGGTTACTCATCGGTTTTTAGATACCAAAACGAGTTTTTAGTTTCAATAACTTATTTCGCACTATAACATTAATTTTTATGCACTATTAATTTCAGGCACTCCGGCTGGTCGAGCTTGTCGTGGACCATGGACAGAACTATGTCGCCTCTTTTTAGTTAGAGTTTATAGCACTTCAATTTCCTTGTTACCACTTTTGTTTCAGTAATCTCACTGCCTCGTTAAACGGACTATGGACAGACATGGATGTGGACGAGCCGACTGCTCAAGACACGCATAAATTGATGTCTGATGCGCTGGCGCAATTGGTGCATTTAAACAAATCTCTGGTAGAATCTGCATATCCGGCACTCCGAATTGGTCTCGAATTTCTGAGAAAGTATGTCTGTAATTTTGCAGTTTGAAAATTTAGAACACACTAAAAATTAATTTTTAAAGTGCGGAAATTCACTTACTGAGGTTAGGGCAATAATGTCAATATCTGTGAAAAAAACTTGTATATTTGGAAATCTATATCATAGACATTGACAACACTGGGCTTGGGCCTTTTGTGCTTTTCCATACTTCTGCACAACAACCTGTTGCTAAAGGCAGCAATTTAGAGATGTGTTAGAGTCTGTTAGAGACTAATACATCTCTAGTCGGTTAGACATACAGTGGTAATTGAAGTCTAATTGTTGCAGCAGAGAATTATCTTTGTTATACCTGTCGGAAACCCATTTCAGCATTGTTTGTCTCGCCTTGAGCATTTAGACATTTGTATCATTATTTATTTGATTCGGTGTGACTTTAATAGCATAGCGTTGTACAGGAGTTTAGAAAATCATAAAAACCTAAATCTCACTAAATAGATTTCTGAGATGAATAAAACTGATACTCAAATTCCACACCTGGTGGTGTGAAAACTGATTGAACATTTCAATATACCGAAGTTAATTCGAAATGCTTTTTTCTAAACTAAATATATCCATTTGAGCAGTAATAAACTTTAATGCATTTAACTCCAATAGAGCTGAGGAACAATATTAAAGTTTGAAATAAAAAGTTTAGAATACCATAGAAGAACGCACAATAATCAGTATAGCTTTACAAGCCACAACCCTACGGGAACCTATTAGTCGTTTTCGGTGAAAATTTGAAAAAATACGCCTCAGTCTGTTGTTGTCGGATAATCATCTTCCACGACACATTTTTCAGAATTTTTCGAATTAGAGAAGTTTAGCGAAATTTTGAATAAATCACGACTTTTATTTTCTCATAAATATATTCAATATTTTAGCGACCTGAGTAAACTGAACGAAACTCGCTCACAGTTTGACAGCCTCTCCTCATCATTGTCGGACGCTTTGGCTAAGAAAGCTTCAATCAACAAAAACAAAACCCAAGAATTGCAAGACGCCCGAAATTCCCTCACAGCCGTCGGAACTTGTTTTGCTCACAACAGCTTAGTAAGTCTTGTTCATCTATGGAAAATTTTCCTTGTATATTTTCAGGATTATGTTGCTCTCATGAATATTGCTCATGCACGGAAATCGCATGTGGTTCTCGAATCGGTAATCCTTTTCTCTTGTTTTATTTTTTATCCTCCTCAGTGCAAAGTGCACTAAAAATATTATTTCCCTCTCTTGTGTCTCTCTGTAGACTGGTTAGTTTTAAGCTCTCAGTGATTTTCGATTCTCAGAAATTTGTAAAAAATGAGTAATTACAAAAATATGTAATTTAATTTTGCACATTATTAAAAGGGTGTGGGATCAAAACTGTCATTTGCAGTTACTATTTTTTCTTTTCTCGAAGCTTTATTATATTCTGGAATATGCCAGATCGATCTAAAATTTTCTGTAATATTCTACGAATTCGAAATTTTTTCTCTGTAAAGGTCTACAACATTTTTAAACAATTCGGAAAAGTTTCAATTCCAGCTTTTCGAACGATCTTTGGTTGATTTGCTTTAAACTCTCGATTAAAATACGAAATGCCGCCTATTGTAATGCTAATAAAAGTTATGTGAATACTAATGAGTTGATTTATTTCATTTTAGCTATGGGCATTCGTCAAAGAAAGCGCCTCTTACTTTCACAAAGGCGACACCTTCTTTAATGAAAAGCCGTACTGTCAGACGGACGACATCACAGACGCTATTGATTTGCTGAAGAATCGAGTCAAGGCTGTGGAACGGAAAATGCAGGACAGACATAGTGTTGTTCCAAGGGTAATTTTTTATTAGTTTATGGTGCTAAATGCAGAATAAAAGTAAATCCGTGGGAAACTTTGCACTTCCTAATCCCTAGCATAAAATGTCAAATAACTTATCTTTTATTTTTTATCAAGAGTAAAGGGAGCTAAAAATTTCTTGGATTCTTTTTACCCTACATCACTGGCGCACCCAGAAACTCTGTGCTCTGATTTGGTCTCTTCTACACTGCGTGCTATTTCTTTGTTAAAGCCAAAAAAAGCGGGGCACTGGCAGACACAACAATAGTTAATCATAGCTTAGAAAAGAAGATAGAGAAATTTCTAGAGCTTCTTTTCTAAGCTATGATTAACCATTCTTGTGTCTGCCGGTGCCTCGCTTTTTTGGCTTTAACAATGAAATAGCACGCAGTGTAGAAGAGACCAAATCAGAGCACAGAGTTTCTTGTTGCGCTAGAGCCCTACATATACGATAATACTAATTTTAAATTTTTATTTGATAAAAGTTTCATTTTCGCAAACACTTTTTCAATAATAAATAAATTGCAATATATTGTGCCAAGTCATTTAGAAATAATTTAACGGAAAATGTTGTGATTCGTTCGTCCAAATAGCGTACTCAAAAATTTTACTTATTTTAGCATTACAAAATTTACGCGCAAAAATTTTTTTAAATCCCAATCCTACGCGAAAATCGCTGAGATTATTCCAATCTCGATTTTTCGTCATTTAGTTAGTATTATCTCATTAAAATAATGGTTAATATTGTTGTCTCAAATAATGTTATCCAAATTCAGGAGGTTTTCCAACACCCTGCCGGATTGCCCACAACGGACCCGCATGTTGTCATGGAAGGATATTTATTCAAACGAGCAACAAATGCCTTCAAGACGTGGAACAGGAGATGGTTTATGATCAAGGAGGACAAGCTAGTAGGATTTTTTTTATGTTGAGGAATTTCAGTTAGTTGCTAAATATGTTATTTTAGCTCTATTCACACAAATCATCAGATGGATCGTCTATGCCCACAATTATGGAAGAGAACCTAAAATTGTGTCTTGTAAGACCGGCCCCAACTTCAGTGGAAAGAGCATGCTGCTTTGAATTAGTCACACCATCCAAGTATGATTTCGCTAAAAATATATTTGAAAGTTTTTCTCAATATGGAATAGAAAGGACTGACTTTCAACACAAGAGTTTGAAATGTTTGGACCATAACTATGCTATGGTTTAAATTTGAGCTTCGAATATTGGCTTCAAACATTCTGTTGAAGCTACAATTTCGTTAAGCTTCAACTTCAGTGTATGCTTAAGCTTGAATGTGGCACTGAAACCTGAGCTAGTTTATGCCTAAAGCAAAAAAGTCTAGGCATAAGTTGATGCTTACCGTTAAGTCCTAGCCTAAATATTCAAGATACAAACATCATTTTTATTGTTACTCGAAACTCAAGGTTGAGCTGGAGTTGTTGATTTGGATTCAAAATATTACGACGAAAGTACTTTAACTGTCAATTACTCACAAAACGTCCACGCCACATTAACATATGGAAGGACTTAGCTAAAGCTAGCTCAAGGTTAACTTTTTTGGCCTAACATTTTAAAAGATCTTTATAAGTACTCCAGAATTTTGATTAGCCGTTTTCAGGAATCACCTCCTGCAAGCGGATTCTGAATCCTTGTGCAATGCTTGGATCCGTGCCTTACAACGGACTATTCAGCACCTTCATGAGGATGATCAAGGCTATCGAAACACATCACGAATGTCCTTTATAAGCAATTTCGAGGCCGCCTCTGCAAGGTCTACCAATCAGTCGTCTCCACCAAATGGAATCTCAGTTACTCACCGAGGGCTGGCCTCCGCCAGTACTATGCCAGCGAATGTAAGATGCCAGTCCTCATCTTCTCAGGCCCACCCCGATGCAGGATCGAATTCGGATGTGAAATCCAATGGATCAGTTTCGTCCCACACGACTACCAAATCTCGAGCCAGCAGTAATGCAGCGGAAACTATGCAATTCGTGCGACAGTTATGTTCCACACCAGGAAATGAGAGGTGCGCAGATTGCGGGCACACCGACGCAAAATGGGCCAGCATCAATTTGGGGGTGAGTATTGACATTTACTCTTCCTTGCATTTTTAATAATGCTTCGACTTTTTAGGTCATCATATGCATCGAGGTACGGGATTTTGACTTTGGCTATGTATGAATATATTATGTTTGGGAATTTTGTAATCTGTAATCCAAGATTGAAATCACCAATATTTAAACACCATGCTCACGATTTTAAAACGTAAAAGTTCGATCACAAAAACGTAAAAGCATCCCTAGTAATCATGCAAAAATTTATATGAGAAAACCTAATGCCTAATATTTAGTGCTCCGGCGCTCACAGAAGTTTGGGCGTACATCGCTCCAAAGTCCGCTCCCTCACAATGGATTCATTGGAACCGGAGCAAAGGAATATTCTCCTACAGTTGGGCAACAAAAAGGTGAACTCGATATTTTTGGCTTGCGTGCCGACCGACTCCGAAGTCGTCTCGCCTGAGCAATTGACTCCGCATTCCTCCCGAGAGGCCAGAGAAGCGTGGATAATCGCAAAATATGTCGACAAAAAATTTTCTCGCCCAGATGCTCAACGACACTTGAACAGCAGTTTAAAGACCCATGCACGAAGTACGTCCATGAATGATATGGCAACCTATGGCATAACTCATTACAACGCATATTTTTCACCGTCACCACAGACAAGTATTGACAAGGAAACGCCTTCATCTTCAAAAGAGAGCAAATTCGGAGCCGCAAATGATCCAAAGATTGAAATAACAAATGCAATGGAACCAGGATCATTAGGTATTTGATAATGTTTTCTGATAAAAGAGCGAAGGTCAATCACATAAAAATCACAGTAACTTTATTTCAAATGAAGACAAGAAACACAACTAAAAAAGCAACATGATGAAAAGTTACAAAATTACAATGTGGAAATAGTCCTTAAAAGGACAGTACAAGTAAAGCAAAAGAACATAATATATGAATTGATCCGAGTGATTTCTTAGAAGATTTCACTGCGCAAGCGACGGGGCAATTGAAAATCCTTCACCATTACTGTAACTCGCTTTGAGTGAATCGCGCACATGTTGGCGTCTTCGAAGAGGCTTGTCAGGTACATCTCGGCTGATTCTTGAAGCGCCATGACCGATGAAGTTCTGTAATGAAAACATAAACGTAATTATATCATGGAAATGGATTTAAATTAAAACATTGGCAAAATATTTCTGACCATTAATATTTTTTATGAGTATTAATAATTAATCAAAAAAATCTGTAACATTCCCTGCATTTTACACCAATGCGGATATTTTAAATTGTGTCTTAGTATAAATCTTGATTCCCAAAATTTTCTTTGCGTTGAAACTCGTTTTCCATTTCCAAAATTCATAAGATAATTGATACATTCCTAACTCATATGTGAAAAAATTTTCTTTACCCCAAGAAATTTTAGACATTGAACATTTTCTGACAAATTTTATTTTAAAACTACCGAATTTGACTTTCGTTTTACCATTTAATAAAAAAACACTGGAAACGGATGTCGGGTTGATAATCCTGAGCGATTTCGCGGACGACGCGTTGGAATGGCGACTTTCGGATAAGCAGCTCGGTAGACTTCTGGTAGCGACGGATTTCTCGGAGAGCCACGGTTCCCGGACGATAACGACGCGGTTTCTTCAATTCAGTGGAGGCGCACTTGACGGCGAACAGTTTACGTGGAGCTTTAAAGGCGGCAGACTTGCGCGCGACGGCTTCTCTTCGAGCACTTTGAGGCTTAACGCGGACCATATTTGCGGTGAGCGTAGAATGGTAGAATAGAACTCTGAAAAACAAAATAGTAATTACAGATGGTTGATATGTAAACTGGTTCTGGAACGAATAGCAAAGAGCGGAATATAACTGATAATCCTAAGCGTGTTTCTTTAGAAATGATTAAAAAGGCTAACAGTTTTCAAAGCCGAACAAATTTCTTCTTGTATTTTCGTAAATCAGATTACCAATTTTTATTTAAAAATCTTTCAACGTTTCAATTTTAGGCAATAAAATATTTAAATTTCTACAAATGATGCACAATTTGGATAATTTTCTCCTGAATATTTAAGACAAAATAGTCTAACAGAAGAAGTAGATCTGCGAAGGTCAGAATTGATTCCAAGTTCTTGTGTGACACTTAAATTTTCATGAAGTTGAACGAACTGGTCACTGCACAAAGAATAAATTACTAAAAACTTAAGAAAGAGATCATTACGAAGCATCCTAGCTATATAATTTATCGTCGTGGGACGCAAAGCTTGGTTTTAATTCGAAATAGCGTTTCCTTATAGCACTTTTGAGGAGTAAAAAATATTGCAAACAGCGGCAGGAAATATAAAAGGTGAAGAAAATTTTTTAGACAGGGAACAGTTAAAAACAATTAAAAACTGAATACTAAAATATAACATTAAAGGTAACATTTAAGGTAATTACAAGATAACTTTTTAAAATATGTTTGAAACATGTTTGTCACTTTCATCCTTTCGCTGAAAAATTTTTTATATCTCGCCTAGTAAATTTTATAACAAAAATGTTTCAGGTGATAACCGGATATCTCGCACATCATTTGGATCTGACTCAAACCTTGGCCCACTGGATGATCGCGTGATCTTGAACGCAGTCGAATCGGGATGCCTAGAGAGCATTTTACGTTTGTTGGTTAGAGGATTCAATGCCAACTCTCGCATCGGATCCACAACTGCACTTCATGTTGCCGTTAACCATGTAAATTTTTTATTTGAAAAAGTTTTTTTTAAATAGTGAGTTAATGCATTTGATTTACATTTAATAGCTACAAAGTAAAGGAAAAAACAACTATCGAAGAAATGGATTTTTACTTCCTTTTCCTTCATGTCTTTTCTATCTCTTTCATTCAAAATATACTAGACCAAAAACGATATGCGTATATGACGCTTCTTCAATTACTCATACTTTGAAGTTGTATTTAGTCTTGACACAAATAATTGTACAGACTATTTTTATAGCATTTGGTCTCCCTATGACATGTTAGCTTTTTCGCAAGGTCTTTTCTTAACGTTGTAGCGGTCCTTCAAACATAGGCAGGGTATCTGCAGGTGGAATAACTTTGATTTGAAATATTTTCATGATTTTCTTTAAGTCACGAATTTTTATAATTAATTTTTTAAATCATGTTTTAAACTGTTTCCATTTCAGAATCGCAACACAGTGATAGAATATCTTCTCTTGAATGACGCAAAGATAAACAATGTGGATGACGATTTGAATACCCCTTTGCATGTCGCTGCTCGAATCGGTCAAACGATGTGAGTTCATTCACCTTTCTGCTAAAATAGGACATCAAATGTAATATTCCAATTGATTAGTAATGTAATCTTTAAGGTGTTAATCCTGAAAATGGCGTATGAAGAATTCAAGATCAATTTCTCATAGCACCCATCCGTTTCTCTAATTAATAAGTTATACAAATTACCAGAAATATGCGAAATTATATGGCGTAAAAAAACGATATTACATTCCTTATATTATTTACATTTTATTTTACTTGTATGGTTTTCAGTGTGGTCTATCAACTGCTAAAGAAGAATTCGAACAAATCATTGAAGAACAGGAACGGACAGACGCCGTTGGACATCGCAATGGAGGCATGCCATGCGGATATCGTGACATTGTAAGTTGAATTTTCGATTTCTGAATTTCTATTCAGAATCTAAGTCCGAATTTTACTCCGTTTGTAGGTAACTGGACCTTGATGAATATATTGGGAATCATAGCTGTATAGATTTACAATTAATTTCACGTTACAGTATTTCTTTCTTCATATACCGAAATTGTCAAGAATGGTAAAATTTTTTTAAAGCTAGTGAATTATTATGTGAACTTAATAATCGTGAACTAAAATCCACCCTAATTTAGACTACGGCTTCACGAACTGGAATCAAGCAACGATGATATGAGCGTGACTATGACCGACGTCGACAACTTTATCGACGATTTGGCTGCGAAACAAAAACTCGAAATGGAGGAAAAAGCGAGCATTTCCACTGAATGAGAAGAAGCTCAACAAAATTCTAACATTGAAATGCATCATTTATCAAATTGTTGTATTGGGGTGGAGGGAAAGTTTTTTATATTTCCGTATAGCCTTTCTTAGCGTAGTTTCTTTCGTAGCGGTACAACAAGGAACAAATAATGGCGGTGTCATTAGCGAGATGAAAGGCAATGCGGAAATATAAAAATATTTTCCGTCCAATCTAATACTAAGTTTTTAACCAAAATAAGCCCATGTAAAATATTTGTTATTAAATATCCTAATAGTGTAAAATTTTATACAAGAGTGGGCTATTTTTGTTTTGAAAATGAACTTTTGTATTAAGATATGTCTGAGCGTTAAAATTCCAGGTGAAATAAGATGTTTTACAGAAAAGTCAGAAAGTTGGTTCAGCACAAAATCTTTTTTGATCTATCCTGAAAATGTGCCGGAATTTAAACACTCAAAACCGATTGGATTGAAAATGTATATTTTTATCATTAGTGTTAACATTGTTGCGATTTTGTAACATTTTTGCCTATATATGATGTCTCTCACACGTAATTAGCACAAAATCCTAAGCCAAATTGTATCTTACCAAAAGCCTATGACTATGCAATTCCACTCCTTTAGCCATTGTTGTCTCGTTGCGAGTATTTTGGATTTTTTTTTGCCTTTGATAGTATATTTGAATCTCTCTTTCCTGTGTCAAGGGCATAATTTATATGGTGCTCCTCATTCTCATTTTCCATTTTATTTATATCAGACATGTGTTTTTAACTACGCAAGAGAATATCACAAGTCATTCAGAGAACATTTCTTTATTTATATGAAATATGTGCCTTTAATTTGAATAAAACTTTGTTGCAACTTTACGACAGATGACATTTCGACAAATGACAACAGAGAGGTAATCGTTTCATGCAAAATATATCAATTGGACAGAAAAATTTATATCTCGAAATCCGTATCTCCACATGAAGTAATCAACATCAGAGAATTATATCCTAATTCCGAGCGCCGTTGGCCTAAACTCTCGGAAATGGGATTAATGTTTACTCGGCATTGAGATTTGTAATCACTTTGTATGGAAATATAGTGACTCGAGTCGTAGCTTTCGTTACTCATTATACTAAAATGTTCCAGAAAAAATCACGGCTAAATGCGACAGGGAAAATTTCCGGAGAGCAATTTGGGACAAAATTGTTTATCAGGAAAACATATGAAAAGTTGTTTGAAAGTAAAAAAAAAGTTGGTACAAAACCGTTAGGTCAAACTTATAGCCATCCTACTGAAAATTGTTCAGGTTTCAAGTCTAAACTTGAAAAAATAAAGCACTGCGAGCCTAGACGCGGGCAACAGATGAAATTTTCTCATTCCTCTGCGTCATTTTCTCTACCTCTATATTTCCTGTTATGAAATTCTTTTAATCATTGCATTGTAAGGTTAGTATAGCAGAAACCAAGAGTAGCCAGCAGACATATAAGGGGTTGACCTTCAAAACATCTGGAGATCCATGAAATGAGTCGAGCTGTTTGCTTTTAAAATCCGTGCATTAATAATGTGTCCTTGAGACATTCAACAGTCTCTGAAATGTCCAAAGATTGCCGCATAAACAAACATCCAAGACCCTGAAGAAGTAAACAACAATTCTCGAACCAATTTTTATCTCTCGAAACAAAATGGTAATTTTTGGAAACGTTGAATACGATTTTCACTTTTCGGGGGCGATTAATAAAATTTTCTGTATTTAGCCTTCTCGTTTTAAAATTAGAAAATATAAGAAAAGCGCTCCAAAATCTGTTATGCCCGATGCGTTTTGCCCTATTATCGCTTTGCTTTTTCTTTGGACTGACTTCCTTCCATTCCAGCAGCTGACACATTTAAGTGCCATAACTGAAATTCAAATTTCCGCTTTTAATCGCATTTTTGGCGATTCGGCCAGATTTTTCACTCAAAGGAAAATTGGAAAGAAAAAAGTGCGAGCCTGTGACACCGCCTCCCGTCTGTCCTCTCTCTTCCTTATTTATGCCTTTTGGTTGTTGCAACTGCCTCGATGTTCTATTTGCATTAGTCATTCATCGAACGACTTTATCCAGAATTCTCGGTACTAATGCGCTCAATTTTAGAACCGCGTCTCAGCGCACTTTGGCGAACGGACCCTTGTAAATAGAAACCTTATTTGGACATCGCTGCGAGATTTCGATGGGCAATTGCTTGCCATTTTTCCAGTTCCGGCACGGGGATCAGGACGATTTGACGCGGCTGGACAACCTGCCGCCTGGGGGCAACAATTCGAGATCTTCCTCAACCAGCAGCAGGAGATCGCGCAGCTCTAGTGGCGACTCACGTTCAGGCAGCTCAGGTGGACGAAGCGGAGATAGATCCAGGCGACAGCACGGACACCTGCAACCGGTATGTGGTCTTGCAATTAAGTGTCCCGACTAGAATGTTATGAGTGGGATTTTACTTTGGGAACCATCTAGCGGGATTTTTGGATCAGGGGGCGATAGCTATCAAGTGCCAAGTTGCCAAGTTTGGCAACTTGGTGCCAAGTTGCCAAGTCCGCGGTAGCTATCAAGTGCCAAGCTGCCATGCCAAGTTTTCCAAAACTTGGCATGGCGGGAGCTATCAAACATGCCAAGTTGCCAAGTTGGCATGAAAACTTGGCATTTCGGTAGCTATCAAGAAAACTTGGCACCATAAACTTGGTAACTTGGTGCCAAGTTGCCAAGCCGAAAATAGTACTTGGTAAAGTGCCAAGTTTATAAAAAACGCATGATTTTTCAAACTTTTTCCAAAATTTGATGTTGATGACTCTATATCAACTTTTTTCTCTAGATTCCGATGCACTTTTCAGATTTTTTCAAGTTTACGATTTTTTCACTGAAAATGCACTTTTTCGAAAACACCCCATTTTTGAGGCGATTTTCACTATATTTTACCAAAAACGTCTCAGATACCCATGGTGTCTTTGTAAAAGTTGCTCAGGGCATTGAGTTGTACACACCTGTTAACTTTTTTCCAAGACAAAAATTTTCAGATTTTTTTCCGAAATCCATAGGGTCCCCCCTGTGGTAATTTTTGGTATTTTACTGTTTTATTGTTGCAACAAGTAATAAGAAATTTTATTGTACATTAGACTGAAACAACATGACAAATTCAATTCTAAAGCTAAACAACATGACAAATTCAATTCGAAAGCTCACTGATCATATCATCATTTTCTACAGTTACAACCGTGTCATTTTCTGCAGTTAGAACAGTGTCAATAGGACTTAGTTGGAGAAATCTGTGCGGAATTTGCATTTCGCATTCCATGTTGTAAATTCTGAGATCGGCTTCGTAGATTTGGCGCTTTTTCAGCTGAAGTTCGAGATCCAGCAGTTGACTCCTCTTCTCTTCTATCGAGGTCTTCGAAGAAATTTCTGATAATCGGCGCTTCCGACTGCGAGGTGTTTGTGATTCTAAAATCAGGATCATACAGAAAAGCAAAATATTTTCAAGATTTTAACATTTATGTTAACTTGAAAAAAATTTGTTTTACAAGCTTGCTAATATGCCAATAAAGTTAAAATAATAACATACCATCCAAAATGTAGCTTTGCGAACTTATGCCTGGCGTATCCAATTTCTGCTTAGCGAGAAAGTCCGCCTCTGCCGCTTGTCCCGAGAAGGTTTCTGGAACTCCGAGTGTGGCAATCTATAAAAAAATATGTTAAAACATTAGGAATAGTTAAATAGCTTACATCGGGCGAATCTGTTCCGATGATCTCCATGATCATTTTGTCGAACTCGTTCAGGCAAGTGACTCCTCCACTGCCCGTTTTCTTGTTTCGAGCCGTTTTTCTGTTAAATTCCGCTCGCCAAGAAGGCCATTTTGTTGCTGAAAGATATCTGTGGTCGTATTGCTTCGTCCATCCGTGCCCTTTGCTTTTGCACTCTTCGAGAATTTCCTTCCAGGCATTTTCACGAGTGTGGCGATTGGTGCCCTTATCCGAAAAGTCGGCATTTATGTCACTCCATTTATCTTTGATCAACAACAGGATTTCTTTTTTCTCGGCTGAATTCATCCTAAACTTTAAAATATAAGACATTTTCAAGATTTTCCATCACAGAGAACAATATAACACAAATAATTGACAAATAAATAAATGAACTCGGTAAATATCTGTTATTTCTCTTGATTTTCAATCAAAAAGTATGATCAAATAATGAATAGTCAATAAAATCAGTTAAACTGGGCACTAAAATTTTTATTACTTCTTGTGTTTTATCTTTAAGATAAGATTTGAACCGAATTTATCAGTGTAATACATGAAATATATGATTTAAAATTGAATTTGTCGAACATAAATAGTGAAAATTATTAAGGAGATGCCATTTTCCATCAAAAAGTACAATATAACACAAATAATTGACAAATTAACAAACTTGGCACATTTTTGGAAAACTTGGCATATGCCAAGTTTCAAAAGTTTTGATAGCTACCGCGGAACTTGGCACCAAGTCGGAAAAACTTGGCAGACTTGGCAACTTGGCAGCTTGGTGCCAAGTTTTTGATAGCTACCAAGTAACTTGGCAGCTTGGCATCTTGGCATGCCAAGCTTGGCACTTGATAGCTATCGCCCCCAGAGCGCGGAAAATTAAAACTTCGATTTTACCGGTCTCTAATTTTCATAGCAGTTTAGAAAATACATTCATTTTCCCTAAATTTTTAGTAGGCATAAAAATTGAAATCTCGATTAAAATTAGGCTTCTTAGCTCACCTGGACAGAAGTTCTAGAGAACATTATTCCAGGAACTACCGCTACAATTTTTATACCGAAAATTTGTGACAATCTCATAGTCTCTAGTGATAGATTTTCAGTTATCTTTGGATACATTTAGCCGTAGTCCAGAGTAGTGAGCGTTTTGGTTTTAGAATAGTAAATAGTTCGCTTTCAGAGTTCCTATGTCAACGAATTGTATGTAAACTCAACTCTTGGTGGCGGTGCGTTTGATGAAGAAGGCAGCGAAGGTCGTGCTATGGATGAAAAACGGAAGGCAAGAGTGCGCGGACTGCTCGAGCAAATACCTGTGGACGTGTACACAGAAGGCGGTAAGGGCGACGATGAGTAAGTATTTAGCAATATAAAAGTTTGGATAAAATTATCTAAAAGTTTTTAGATGCGCGATTTGTATGGTGGACTTTGTGGACAAAGAACCAATTCGTTTTCTGCCCTGTATGCATTCCTATCACGTCAAGTGCATCGATGATTGGCTATTGCGATCTTTTACTTGTCCGTCGTGCATGGAACCTGTGGATTCGGTTAGTATTTTTAACTGTTTAGGTATTCGAATATACGTCGCTATTCGAGAGGGAATAGCGTGGGTGAGAATAGGAGCAGAGAAATCTAGGAAAATATAGGAAAAATCATGTATGTCTCTGGAAAACATGCAATACTTATCAGCTGTCTTGCTCAAATATTTTTAAACTGATAGTAATGTTACTTTTTGAACTTAGAAAATTCATTTATAAAAAATTTTTATACATTCATAAAAACGTTTCAACGATGAACTTTTATGCAGCTGTGATTATCTTCGACGAGACTAATTCCTTAGCATAATTCTAAAAAATCGACTAACGAGTGTCTTTTATGTTTGTTGTTTGTTTCATGCATAGGGTAATATCCAAGCATGGCAGCGGACCGACCTTTTGCCCGGTCCGGTCCGGTCCGCTCGACCCCCCGGTCCGGTCCGGTCCGGTCCGGTTTGGTCCGGTTCGGTCCGGTCTCTAAAAGGTCAAAAATTTTTCGCGGCGCTACCTTCGGTAGCGCCGAGATTTTTTCGCAATTTTTTTGTAAAGGTGTTTTTAATGTATTCCGATGCGCTGATTACGAATCTGCAACCATTTTTTCCGTATCGCATCAAGAATTTTAATTTTTGGTCTAAAATTTTGGCCAAAATTTCGCGAAAATTGGTCAATATTTTGTGAAATTTTGACCAAAATTTGGATTTTTTACCATTTCACTAATTGCAGATTTGTGATTAGTGCATCGAAGTAACCCCAAAAACACTTAGACGAGAAAATATTTGCGACCTAGAAATGGCCGAAACCGAGACCAAGTTTTATAAGAGAAAATACATACAAACAGCAAAAAAGCGCCGCAGGCGAATATTTTGGAAAAATAGCAATGTACAATAGAAAATGGAAGGAAAAATAGCGCCGCAGGCAAAATTTTTTATAAAAATTGAATTGTTTGCCAAAAACTTACATTGAACATTTTTAATATTTCAAAAATTTTAAAATTTTTTGCCGCCGAAGGCATTCTTAGGGGTGCTTGTCCAGTTTTGGTCGGTCCGGTTTGGTCCGCCGGACCGGCCACCCCCCGGTCCGGTCCGGTCCGGTCCGGTCCGGTGCCCGGTCCGGTCCGGTTGCCATGCTTGGTAATATCTCGACAATATTCGGCATTATTTCCCAACTTCTAGGAATAATAAAAATGCAAAATTATTTTTAAATAAATGTAACAATAATATAAATAAATTGAAAACTTAAAAACCTTGAACAATACAAGTAATTGATGATGCATATCTTTTTGAGGAACGTAGCCTTTTCCAAGATTTTGGTCATATTTTTCCATGTATTTCATGAAACCTTCTGGGCTCCTATTCTTACTCGAATTTTGAATATGTGTATTTCTTACGATTTCAATTTTATAACTTATTCTGCTTCAGGCGATATTATCAGCTTTCACTGTGAATACAAGCACGAACTTGGCGTCCTTCGAGTGCAGCCCAGCGACCGCAGGTTCGACATCCAAATAAGATGCACACCTGTATCATATTTTTGTAAGTTGAATAAGAAATATAATAATAAAATGGCAAAAATTCTTGTATGTGAAAAATATCCATCCTATTACAAATGTTTTGATTTATAAGTAAACATTTTTTCCAGAAAACAACATACCGTATTCCCTGTAATTACTACCCCGGGGTAATAATTTTTCAAACGAGCTCCAGGGGGGGGGTAATAATTAGAGGGGGGGGTAATAATTACAGGAGGGGTAATAATATTTCAATATCGCCGCGCCGGAGGCGCAGCGAAAATTTTGAGAATTTTTTACGAAAAACTAAAAATTTTCAGTGTTCTGGGGTTGAATATTTCAAAAATTTATCGTCAAAATTTACCTTTTTAGCTAAATTTCTGAAACTTTTTCGGATTTTTGGCAAAGTTTCTCGAATAATTTTCAAAATTTAAACCATTTTGAATTCGCGGCCGAAATTATTTGGTCAAGATTTGAATTCTTCTAATTTATTATCAATATTTTACTAATTTTCGTGAGATTTTTATGAAAGTTTACCATTTTCTGAATGATTTTAAAATGAATCTCTAAATTTTTAAGCGCATTTATTGCTCTGAATCATTGTTGACTATGAATTTTATTTTTTTAGCTATATTTCTTAAATAGTTTTCAAAATTTAAACCGATTTTTTCCTTTCAGTTTTTACAATTTTTTCATAAGTTTTTATAATTTGACTGAAGGCTAAAGGCATGGATAATATTTTTCTCAAAAAATCTTGAAAATGCAGGATAAATGATTCTGGTTTATAATAAATAAATTTCAATATAAATTTGAAAATAATATAAAAATGACTAAATCGAAAATGGAAAGTTCTATCAAAAATAGATAATTTTTCGTTTTTATTCGAAAATACGAATTATTTTTCTATTATTCTTATAACGGAACAAAATAAAGGTCTAGTAAAAATAATACAAAAACGGAATTCTAAAAAGTTTAAAAATTTTAAACTTTAAGTAAACACTATTAAAAAACTAAATTATATTTTTATTATATTTTTGGCAATTTTCAGCAGATTTTTAAATATATTGCTTAAATTTGCCAAAATTTTGTAAAATTTTGAATAATAATATCAGATTTAAATCCCTAAAATTAACCTTTACATAAAAATGTTGTAAAGGAATTTTCACAAAAGTTTTACCTTTAGTTGAAGTTAAAACTAAAAAGCAAAACTTCCTAAAATTTTGCTACTTTTTTGCAATATTCTGCAACTTTTAACCACAATTTGGCAAAAAATGTGGCAAAAATATACATTTATCTAAAAAATAGTACAAAACAGTACTGAAATGTCTAAATAAATAATAAAAACGAGAACAGAAATAACGGTTGTTTCCATCGTCATTCTCATGTTTTCTCAAAATTTGGCCAATTTTCGGCCACATTTAGGAAAATTTTGCAAAAAAATATGGCAATAATCTAAATTTAAGCTAAAAGCAGTAAAAAATAGACCAAACTGTCTATATTTTGTCTATTTAAGTTTGAAATACGAAATCATAGCTAAAAACACAACAAAAATAGAAAATTTGGCTTATTTTTGGCACATTTTTGGGGGGGGGGGTAATAATTACAGGGGGTAATAATTAGAGGGGGGTAATAATAAATCGTTCGAGCTCCAGGGGGGTAATAATTAGAGGGGGGGTAATAATTTCAGGGGGGTAGCAATTACAGGGAATACGGTAACTATAGTTTAAAATTCGTATCCATAAGTACGAATGCTGAAAAGGTCAATCCTATATTGGTTCTGAGAATTTTGGTTGAATAACAAACTATTCTGACAAATTATCCAGATTTTTATTTGCAAAAATGACCGTTTTGAGCTATAAAAATAGGGTTTTCCATAAACCCCTAGCGCCACTTAAACTATTTATTTGTTTTTCAGCTCACATCGAAACCCATTTCGAGAACTGATCTTATATACATGTGCAGCGTCTTCAGTTCCTTCTTCGTCATTTCTAAAAGCGGAACACAAACGAAAATTCGACGTCCGAGTATCTTTTTCTGTGATAAAGACAAGTCTCCAGCACCAAATTTCTTTACATCTCTAGCTTTCTCTATTCTGAATGCGCCTCTTCCAATACTCCTCCAAGTCCACAAAAACAGCTATTATCTCTCTCCTTACCTGTTCATATGTGCAGGTGTGCGTCAAATTACATAAATTTTGTATTTCTCAATCTCGCATTTATATACCTTAATATTCGATTCAGCCAAAAATGACTAAACACTTGGGTTGTAATTATGAATCTTCTTAATTTGCACTTGTTTAATTTTTGTATATTGCTATTTGTTCGAGAAAAGTCATGAAACGAATTTGACTTGTAAACGGTTTAGTATTCACATACATTATTGATCGATTTTATTGTATGACTCACAGCTAATGTAAATAAAATCTTTGGCGTTGGATTGACTGTTGTTATTTTGATATCCCATATTATTTTCATTCACCTGACAATTCAAGAATGATATGTAAAACAAAAAGCCGGACTTCGGTGGTTTTATCACAGATCCAAATCAGTTCAAATAATTTTAAACTGCCGTAAAAATACAGTAACAATAATTTATAAACTTTATTTTGTACATTAGACATTAAAATATTGGAAGGAACTTTTTTGCTTTATTTCTCGCTTTCTTCTTCAACTTCGCTCTCTTTTGCTTTCTTGTGTTCTGTTCTCGCCACTTTCAATGTCTTCGTCGTCTCGTTCAACACTCGGTTCTCTTTTGATAGTTCCGTTTTCGAACGTAGGAGTCCTAAACTTCATTTTTTTTCATTAACTGCAGTCTATAATATTTCCGGATCTTTTTCAAACTATTTATACGGTGGCTTTATTCAAAATTATGGTGGAAATTACGAAGGTAGAAAAAGAGAAATGTAGTGAATTGTTAGAGATGGTACACAGATAATAGAGAGTAACTAATTATCGGAATCCATAAAAATTCAACATTTTTGTCATGGTCTTCAATGAATATATCTTACCTGTAATCCTTTTCTAGCAACGCCGAAAGACGAGCACTCGCCGGATGTAGTCCTGGTTCCGTTTGCACTTTCACTTTTGGAATCACAAGCGCCTGTGGTGGAGCAGCCAAAGATGCACTCGATGAATTGAGACTGTTGTTCATGCTAAAAGTATGGTAAAAATAAGTAAGACACATGAATATAAATATATTAAACCTGTTATAAAGATTCTCGTTAGCCATCGCAAGTGACGCGGAATTCACACCGCTTTGATCTAAAAACGAAGATATATAATTATAATTTTGTTCGCATTTTTCGCAGGCGTTTGGTTATCTAGGGCAATGCCTGCCAATCAATGTTCGTACGCATAAAATTCGCGGACAAAATATACCATCACATGAGCTCTGTGAATATCCTTCAATTGAAAAATTCTCCGACCGTTTAGTTTTCGCAGAAATTGAGCAAAACCATAAAATGAGATTTTATAACCCTCATAAGTTTTCTGCCCTCCTTTCGGACTTGAGGTATGTTGTTTGTAAAGCTAATACCGGTAGAATGAAAAAAATGATACTAAAGAAATTGAAAAGGTAATATGGAACCTGCTTACCTGGAATAGCCTTTCTCAACGCGATCAGAAGATGATTTGTGCCAGGCCTGATCACTGCAATACGTGGTGCAAAGAACTTTAACATGCGATCTGCAACTTGGCTTGCGGCCAAAGCGTAGACCACACCTCCGTTTACTGTCATTACACCCGCGGCATTTTTCTCCTGAAAAGTTTTATTTAAATTTTTTTAGTTAAGATGTATTCACTTACCTGTAAATATTTCATAAGCGGTTCCACGGAAGTGCTTCCCTCGACGGCTACCATAAGAGCAAGTTCACGTTGGTCGAGATCGATCATTTTCTGGTAAAAATTATTGTCCAATGGCAATCGCTGACTGATCGCCAACTTGAGTGCATTGCCGGAGTCGTCTCGCAAAATGTCTTGTAGAAGATGCTCTTTGCCGAAGACGCGGTAGAAACTGGAAAAGAAAAATGTAGCGGGTAATATAAGCTAGAATCATGTCCCAACCGTTGTGGAAAATTTTTGAAGCAATTTTCACTATATTTGCTAGAAAATAGATTGTAAATGCACTCGGCCAATTTTCATTTCCAAACATTGCACTACTATGAGCCCAATTTTAAAACAGAAAATATTTTAATAAAAAACAAGCCTCAGAGGATATTCGGCCTTCTTCAGCAACACAAGTCCTTTCCACGTGCATGCTACTTGTTCCTTCAACTCATCAGCGGTGTGGATGTAACCAGCCTCTGTAGGACTTCTTTGAGGAGACACCGATGGGCTTCTTCGGCCACGGGATCGTTTTCCAACTCGATATTCGTCGTCTATAATTAATAGATAGAGATCGGAAAAACGCAAATGATTTTTCTCAATTTTGCACCAAAATACACTAAATATGAGGACTTATCCTGGATTGCGCGTTTTTTAATTCAAACAATTTTAGAGTCAACAATTCCAAACATTCCGTGAAAATAGTTTAAGTTCAAATGTCAAATATCTCCTAACGCTAAATATACCTGAAGAAGATCGCCCTCTCTTTCGCGATTTTTCTTTTCTGGAATTTTTCGCAAAGTCCACTGTAATGCATCTTCCATTGTTGGCCAAATCGAAATTTTTCATACCAGCACAAGCGTCAGAAGCGGAGTCGGAGTCCTCGAAACTAAACATTCGGCAATATTATATAGAAGAATCAGTTTTTGGTTTATATATGGGTTCCATTACTCATTCCAGTACTAATTTTTGCTCAGATGTGAACCCACTCAAAATTTGGGCAGTTATCGATGAACGAAATTTTTATTTTGAAATTGAATGACCTTTCACCATTTCGGTACGTGACATTTTGATAACGGACGTTTTGATAACGGGACATTTTGATAATGGGACATTTTGATAACGCTATCAAAACGCTTAAAATGATCATAACTTAGCTCAAGCTTAAGCTTTGAGTGATAGCTTAAAATGACCCTAGGATTCAGGCGAACAAGTTTAGACTTAGACTTATGCTTGTTTGGCGCCTTATAAGGGTTGTTCGGGAGCTTAAGCCTAAGATTAAGTCCCTTGGGCCCCATGTTGTTCGGGGCCCCAAGCCTAAATCCTTGTTTGGCGCCTTATAAGGGTTATTCGGGAGCTTAGGTTATTCGCCTGAATCCTAGGGTCATTTTAAGCTATAACTCAAAGCTTAAGCTTAAGTTAAGTTATGATCATTTTAAGTGCAAATGCAAATTTTGATAGCGTTATCAAAATGTCCCGTTATCAAAACGTCCGTTATCAAAATATCCGTATCCGTCAGCATTTCGAGTTTACCTTTTAAGACATTTGTTATGACAAAAGATGCATCAGGTTAGTCACGTCCTACAAAAACTAACAAAACTTACCATACATAGGCGCAACTATTTCCATTCTCGTATACGATGCTCTCTATTGGTCCATAGCGATCAAATTCTTTCATGAGCATATCTGCAGTGGCCCACGGACCCAAACTTCCAACATAAAGATGTGCAGATGCTTGAGTCTTTCCATATCCGATTTTGCACTTGTTTGATCCAGGTCGCATCGGCTTGTTGTGTTGAGTTTGACGAGCCTCAATCGCTTCTTCAACGGTCTTAAAAGTAACGGAGTATATAAAAATGATCATAGTATAATATATATAAAACTTCGTTACATGAAAGAGAATGAAGGCATAAGCTGCATTGCTATCGTCTAAAATCTTGATATCGATATCCTCTACAGTCCCATACATCTCAAAGACTCGTTTAAGCTCGGCCTCTCGTACATCTCCCGGCAAATTCCCTACAAATAGGGTTCTCGATGCCTGTTCATCGTCTTGGTTCAAGTTAGAGAATGGTCCGTCCTTGCGTTTTCTCAAGACCGTTCCGCTGAAGTTGCTTACCTGTAAAATAATGTTCTATGCATGTGGACGAAAATTTCGGAAGGATGTTTAAACCCGCTGGATATTAAGAACTTTTTACAGAAAATGTTTTCGAATTTTCATCAGAAACCAGACTTGAATTTTTTACAAAAAGCTATGTAGCAAAAAATGTTCATACACATACCTTGGTCGTGCTTGGTGGAGATCTGCGATCACTACGTGAACTATGGGCTTCTGGAGATCGCTCTAGCTCTGTAGCGCTCATTGCGGCCCGGTTGTATCGATCCGGAATGTACTAAAACGTCAAATAGTTAAGCTTTATGGTGAATTGCAGTAGCGAATCATCTTACCTTGCCCCCTTGGTCGCGAATGACCCCGGCTGGGTCAAGCATGATTCGTTTACCCAAAACCTTTTGCAATCTTGGTACCATAGTTCTGCGCACTGCTTTGGCACAATCTGGACGCGAAAAGTTCACGTAGGCTAAACACTTGCTATCTTCGGGATCGGTTACTATTTTTATCTAAAATTGGAAAAATGGATTTTCCTAAGTACAAAACAACTTGGAAAATCATTTCAGAGCCAACTTCAAGAACTATATAACCATTATATCATTTTTTCATATTAGTTATGCTACATTAAAAACATTTCGTGAAAAACTGAAATTATTGAGAAATCAATACCTTTACATTTTATTTTTCTGGAAGAGTATACAAATTCACACCATTTTTCTAACTCAAACCTCAAATGGGGTCATGTGCTTGAACTCATCTTCCAGAATTGATCGAATGTTATTTTTCGCAAGGGTCCTGTCGAACTGAGACAAGCGTAAGTTACGATAATCCTCGGGACTGTGGTCTCCAAAATGATCGCGGTAAAAGACGGACAGACATTCGCTGCCTCCGGCACTTCCTTCCCGGCGGCTTCTGCGCTCAGCCATATCACGAACTGTACGTCCTACTTCGCGCATCGATATTCGGCTATAAATTTTTGTATATGAATACTGATGAGGACTAATATTTAGGTTATATATAGAGGTAAGGAAATTTCTTGACAGAACAATCAAGTCGCAACATGAGTGACAACATTACTCTCATTTTGTGAAAAGAGCAAAACGCGTTATGGTTAGTGTAGCAACGTTTGTCCCTTTTATTACATAGCCTGAAGATGATTGACAATGTTTTTATACGGTCATTCTTATATTTTTATTGTTTTTGGACAAATTTTTAGCATTAAGGATAAATGTTGGGTCTTCGTGGCACGAACTCTATTACCAATGTGGGCTGAAGAGAAGAGAGTTTCACGCAACTACGTCAAAACTACAAACCTTGAGCTTAGAACTAGAGGTGGCGATCTACTGCTTCTAGCGGGTCCATCGTTTCGGCCTCGGTATACTGCTGAAATTTATTTGGTTAATTTCAACGATTATGCTAACAAAATAACAGTTACTTTTACCTGTACGTACACGCTCCCGGCAATAGTCACGGTTGTCTGGCTCAATGTCTCTCGAAGAGTAGCTCATTTTCTGGTTCTTTTGGATAGCGTTAGCTTGATATCAGAAGGTGTCACGAGCTAAACGGCTGAATATAATATCAAGCGCGAGAGTATAGAGGTAGAATCGGGAACACAATCGAGAAAACGCACATCTCAAGAATACAAAAGTTGACGTTCAATTATTTCGCTTCGAGAGTATGTCACAAATTTTCATGGAGAATATCGCACGGGGCATTCGCTGAAGTAAGCTGCAAGGCAAATGACCAGAAATTCGAGAATCAATAAAATAAGGCTAGACGGGAAAGTTCATAAATAGAAATATAAGGTGCAATAGCGGGCTTATAGTCCCCTCAGGTAATATAAGCATATTACAGTTAGAAATAGAAATAAAAGGAATGACGGAAACATGCGCGAAAATATTTATTTGAAGCTCGTCCATTTTTCTCTGCAATAAGTGAAGCAATAAAATAAAAGATTAGTCGAGTAAAGATTCGCCTTTGGATAGAACATTTATGTAGGAGACGTTCTAGTGAATTGAAGTCAATGACTTTCGAAGAGTTGCAAAATAAATATTGGAAATGTGCCTCTGAAAATCAAAAGAAAATTAACATAAATATTAACATCGTTGAGCATATTTCGGATTCTTGGAAGTCAAAATCGAGAGCTTTTCTAAGCAAAAATGTCATAACCTCCACTTTTGTTTTCCAAGCACCTACTTTTACTCATCTTTTTTGTTGTGTTTGTTGTCGAAAACAATCTAAAAAGCTAAGATTACCATAAGTGGAAGGAATACCTAAACACAACGTGGCAGCGTTCTGTATACGTGACGCTCAAATTAGACTAACTGTTGACCATTTTCCGTCCGAGGTAGCGTGGGAAAGCTATAGGCCTCGAAAAAAATTGAATTTTGAATTCGGCCCAAAACCGAAAAACGTGTTTTTATGGGTTTTGGCCATACAAAGTGATGTTTTTATGTTCCCAGTCGATTCCCCGGGTTATTCTGGACAACTTTGCTTTTTACACTTTCCATTTTGGTACAAAGGGGCCAATTTTTATGAAAAACGCTTCTTTTTGCCCAAAAATGACATTTTTCGAACCAAAGTATCCGCGGGGCTAAATTTTTGCACCCGGGGGTTTTCAGATGCACCGATCACGAATCTGAAGTCAAATCTGAGATTTGTTCTCACGAGGTCGTGTTATTCTCACGAGGTCAGGACTTTCGCTGGTGGCGTCAAACAACCCTCACCCGCTTTGGCGCGTGGGAGAAATGCTGCAAGTGCTTCCCTAGTAAGAAAGCAGAACGTGATGCGCGTTGAAAATATGTTATTGCATCACTTTTCGTCGGGTTGTATCAAAGGCTATTAAAAAAGATCACTTTATTGCACAGTTTTGTAATATAGAGTGCACTATGGAGTGATACTCTACCTTGTGTTGTACTTAATTTGCATGTTTACAATTTTTTAGTAGGCTGGATGAAAAATATGCAAGGAAATGTTGCACCATATCAATGATGCAACACTTTTTGCAGCACTATAGCTTTTGCATAACTTAATTCGTTACTTCACAACAGCTCAATAAATATGTCTGAATAAAGGTATAACAAAGGTGAGTACTAAGCAGAGAACATTTGGTTCTCCTTTGCTTCCTTAACGGTGTACGAAAAAATTTTTCCGAATGTTCAAACCAAAAGTAAAGTGTATGAAATGAATGGAATCTCTATTGACCTCGAATAATTTACGTTGACGCAAAAAGGTGCGCCAATTCAAATTGGTTTTTGTTGGTGGTGGAAGAGAGCTCTGTTTTGACTTGCAAAGGCACTCTTCGAGTAGTAGAATTATTTTCAAGCTCACAACAGAGCTAAAAATTTTTTACAAAATGCAAACACGTGAAAACGGGATGCGCCCTTTATGAACCTGGGGCGATTGTGAATATATATTGACATTAGACATCAGATATTCCCATTACGAAGTACACACACGGATAAATATGCCGTTGGTAATGGCAAGTTCGAGAGATGTCGATTTCAGTATCAATATATGGGGAATGTCGATCTGTGTGTATTACACATGTATTCCCTCACCCCATCATTTTTTGATGCCAAAACGATTGGAAAAAATAAAATTTCTCTATCGTTCCAAAAATGGCTATATTTACACATGCCATTATCAATGGCATCGGCATTTCGTAGCTATCTCTCCCTGGTATTCACTGGAAATCAGAAATTACACAGGTCGCAACCACTTTTATTAGAGTTAGTTCTCGCCGGTTTGGCTATAGCTTTTACCGGATTTTAGAGAATGACCCTTAAAATGGCTCAAATTGCAACTGAGAGCCTAAGGAAGTGAATGGTGCCACTTGCTTAGAGAGGGGTTACTGCCTTAGGGTTTATGGTTTAAAAAACACATGTTTTCGCCTATATTGGCCGCGGTTAATGGCCATAACTTTCACCCACTCTGAGGAAGTGACACCATACTCTTCTTTCACCCCTCACCTTCAAAATTAACCATTTTGAGGGTCATTTCCTTAGGGCTGGTGAAAGTTATGGCCGAGCTAGCGAGAACCGGAAACCCCAAACAAAGTTGGGGTTTTCGTAGTAAATTCAGTAGTAAGGATACAGGAAACCTGTAAAATAGTCGCTCCTAAAATAGGCATCCTTTTTTCGCCAAAGTAATATTTTTTACTCTAAGCGGAAAATTTTGGTTTTGGAAAACTTTTTTTAATAGATGCCCGATGTATCTCTCGATAATATGATCTATATTACATACACGAGCCACCTAGCTCGTGTACAATATGACTTTGTCTCAGACATATGCAAAAGCAGTATAATTTTGAGTGTTAATCTGTTTTCCTACCCAAGAATGTTAATCGATTTTTTTATAAAACTTTCCTAAAGGTAAGTGATAGAAAATAGTCTTCTCTCTGTTTCATTTCCATTTTCCACGTGCGCCTTTGACGTATATTAGTTATCATCAATCCCAAAGCCTTCCTCGTGGTTGGTTTTCCTTCTCTGATAACAATTGGAACTTTGCAAATTTGGCGAAATGTCCGCGAAATTTTTTAAAGTGAGCTGCACATAAATTTATTTCTTTTGTTCCTGTTAACTTTGCATCACTTTGATATATCATCAACTTTTTAGATTAATTTTGTCCATCTGTTTTATAACAGTCGAATATTTTAGTTTCAGGAGCGCCACAAGCAATGGCTGGCATCGGATCTGTGCTCAAATGGGTTACCACCAGGAATGGACTGAGGAGTGCTTCGTTCACTTTTCAACGCTATGCTTCGCATTTTAAGTATGTGCCTTCGGTCGCAGATCCTGATCTCGGTAAGATTTCAAGAAATGTTTCATTTTGTACAATCATTTTTATCAAATAATTTGTGACAGCGAAAAATTTTTGCAAAAATTTGCTTATGTTTTCTGTCTGCAGAAAGTGTTTTCTCCGTTACTCGGAAAAGTTACCGTTATTTCGAAAAACATTAAATTAGTAGTTAATTACAGAAATACATTCATATAAAAAATTCCATTATTGTGCATAAGAGAGATAAACAGAGATAGTGTGACAAACAGATACACAGTCATACCAAAAGTACTATTACTTCTAGTTTTAATCATTTGTACCGATGAATAAACGAACTCCGTTAGTATTGAATATGTAACTAATAAAAATGTATCTGTTAGGTAGCACAACAAAGTTGAACCTGTGCCAAACAATAAACCAGACTATGCACCAAGCCATGGAAGAAGACGACAGTTCAGTGTGTTTCGGAGAAGACGTCGCTTTCGGCGGAGTTTTTCGTTGTTCAGTCGGGCTCCAGGATAAATTTGGTAAAGTGAACATTTTTATATTGCAGACAATTTTGGTTATCAGATATTATTGAATGCGTATTGTTCAATGACATTTTATAGGCACACGCCAGGATATAGTCTAAAATAGTTGAGCCAGCCCAGGCCTACCTATTCGACCACGTTTTGGACTCAAACCAAGTTTCTAATTTCCCTGTATGGTTCTAGAAATTTTTGTGGCTTTTAGGTTTAGTCAGTGATAATCAGTGCCTATGAAAAATCTATCCTGCCTAAATGAGTCATTATTACCTGCAATATAATGATAATATAAATTACTAACTGATGTACTACTATGATAATATGTACTAACTAAATTTACTTCAGGAAAAGCACGCGTCTTCAACACACCCCTCTGTGAACAAGGAATTATTGGCTTTGGAATCGGATTGGCTGTTGCAGGCTCGACTGCGATCGCAGAAATTCAATTTGCGGATTATGTAAGCTTTAATCATTTCGAAAATTTGCGTTTCCACATATTTTTCTCATGACATGCAAATATACCGAGATCTATCGATATAGGTCTTGTGGAATACTCAAAGATTTATCAATGCTTATGTAAATTTTGATAAAATGAAAGTTATACAGTTCCAAAAATATGCCACGTGTTTAAAACTGTTTTCCCATTATTAAGGATTCTTTACTTATTGGTAGAATACTTTACCAATTAAGAATACGTTTTTCATTTATTTTTGCCAGTGTACTTGTTAAAATGCGGCAAAATAATGTATGCTCAAATGTTCACACATTAATATGTTTCAATGAAAAGTTTTTCAGATCCTTCCTGCTTTCGATCAGGTATTGATTTTATTTCCTTTGTACTCAGTTATAATTATATTTAATTATTCTTAGATTACCAATGAGGCCGCCAAATATCGATATAGAAGCGGAGATCTTTTTAACTGCGGAAAATTAACAATTCGAGCGACCTGGGGCGCCGTTGGACACGGAGGTAATTTATTATCTATATTATTATGTATCGATAGTATTAATGTAAATCATTGCAGCTTGTATCTAGGAGCGTTAGAAACTATTTTCAAACAATAATCTAGTGCTAGTAAATTTTTTACTGAATAATGATATTTTGGCTACAACATTTTGCTAAACATTTATAGATGATAAATTTGCAATTCAGATTTGTGAAAATATACTTGTTTGTCTAATTTTCGAGGAATGTTTACACCACATAAAAATAATACATTATATATAATACATTATATATGTTAGAAATATTATGCAAGCTATCAGAAATCAGAGAGTTAGTTTGTCTGGTTGGAATGGTGTCGAATGCGATTTCAGAGAGTGATTTTCGGAATATTGTGGTGCATACTAAAACCGTACAGAATCTTTTAGAATGCTTCTAGGAAGATCATAAGTGACCTTTTTATAATTTTGTTGTATACTTTAAAAAATTATTTTAACTTGCATTCAACACAAGTTTATCTTCTTTATTCCGTATGCACTTTTATCATTATTTTGCAGCTCTTTATCATTCGCAAAGTCCAGAAGCATACTTCAGTCATACTCCGGGATTGAAAGTACGTTCTCTTCATTACGCTTTATTCTATTATCCTATATTCTAAAATTTGTTTCAGATTGTCG
The DNA here is from genome assembly GCA_022814885.1 of Ditylenchus destructor. Taxonomy (NCBI): domain Eukaryota; kingdom Metazoa; phylum Nematoda; class Chromadorea; order Rhabditida; family Anguinidae; genus Ditylenchus; species Ditylenchus destructor. Next base: position 719,140 of record JAKKPZ010000028.1, on the reverse strand, counting down.
TTCCAAGAGGTCCAATTCAAGCGAAGGGATTACTACATTCTTGCATTGAGGAACCGGATCCGTGTATCTTCTTTGAGCCAAAAATTCTATACCGAAATGCTGCGGAAGAAGTGCCGGATAAAAAGTATCACATTCCCATAGGCAAAGCGGACATTGTCAGAGAAGGTTGGGAATTAATTGGTTTTTTACTATTTTTATTGACTAATATCCATTTAAGGAAATGACGTAACAATGGTAGGCTGGGGTACACAATTGCATGTGTTACTGGAAACAGCGGATATGGCTCAGGAGCAGCTTGGAGTGTCCTGCGAAGTTATTGACCTGCAATCAATTTTGCCGTGGGATATCAACGCAGTGGCAAATGTAAGCACTATTTTTTATTCTAGATGAAACCAAGTTTTAATTGATATGGCAATTACAATATTTGGTAAGCAGACAAAAGTAACGGACATTGGTGTAATTATTGTTTATTCTTCTATGGTCTAGTGAAGAGACAATCTAAAATACATTAAGCCACTTGGCCTTAAGTTTTGTTCTTAGCTTCATAGTTCAATTTAAGCTTAAACTTAAATTTGGATTAATGACTCAACATATAACTTAAATATGCTGCAATCTCTTAAGAATAATTCTGCCAGGTATAAGTGTAAACTTAACCATTATATAGGTCATATGTACTGTTAAATTTGATCATTAACCTCAGCATATTCTCAGCCCAGTTTCACCAAGGCGCTCCAATTTTTATGTAAAGTTAAGCTATTGCCCGAAGCTCAAGCTTAAGCGAATCAAAATAATAATTAAATTGCTGAAATTCTAATTTTCCAAACAATAATTGTATGCACTTTCCAGAGCGTAGTGAAAACTGGACGTCTGCTCGTCTCCCACGAAGCTCCCATCACCTCCGGTTTCGCCGCCGAAATCGCAGCGTCTATACAGAAAGAGTGCTTTCTGAATCTCGAGGCTCCAGTCGCACGAGTGTGCGGATGGGACACGCCGTTTCCCCACGTCTTTGAGCCTTTCTATCTGCCAACCAAATGGAGATGCATTGAAGCTATCAAAAACCTTATAGATTTTTAATTCTATTATATTTCTATTATGTCAAGAATTTGTTATAATTTAAGATGTAGTATTAAGAATCAGGTATTGTAAGCCAATGTGTGCCATACTTTTGTTTCTGTATTGTGATATAATTTTCTGTACTCTTTCGGGTTCGGTATTCTTCTTGAATCATATCGTGGATAAGTATTAATATTAAAATGAGTGCTAATAAAATGTTTAGTAGTATTTGATGCCTCTTGACTTAAGTTGGGATTGATGTCATTTATACCTTGATTTTATCATGTTTTCAATTTTGATGTATGGTCTGGAATGCCGTTTGTTTACAACGGGAGAGGTCATTTAAATTTTGGCACTTGCGTGACACAACGCGGTTGAGGACAAGTTGATACTTTTAACATGAACTAAACTTTTACATCACCCTTTTACAACTTTGACATTTTTAGAACAATGCTCCTGAATTATGCGACCAAAACATCCGCGCTTCAGAGGAATGGTTGGAGAATCGCGGCGAGAGCGTATAGCGTCGATTCACCGAAAGAAGAAGCCACAACTTCGGTCGCGAAAAGACGCGGGTTGGGAGGTGTAACCATGGAGGAATACGAGAAAATCGTCGCTGCTAGAGAAAAACACGCACCAAACAAGGATGGCTTTCGAGAAATGAAAGTTGATAATCAAAGCATCCAATGGCGGTTCCAACATGAACACAGAAAAAAGCGGGGCATGACCAAGGATCACGCATACGTAAGTTGGTTTTTCTTCAAGTATAAAACAGGTGCGCAAAAATGCAGTTTCCACAAAATGACTCTCCTAAGCCATTTTGTTGACGCTGCCTTTTTCTCTAACGCCCTAAACGAATAACCCTTAAGAGGTCATACTTTAATCTTAGACATAGTGTCTGACCATAGCAATTGCATGGAATTACAGTCGTCCCTCTCTAATCCGGCAGTTTTTCTTTCGTTTCACTAGGGTGTGCCGGATTAGAGAGGGTGCATTCTATTTCATAGGCGTGATTACGCTGTCTGCGCGCACTATTTCCTTTTGTCTGCCAAAAGAAGGCGAGGTAGACAAAATAATGCATTGTTCCCTCGCCTCTGAAACTAACAATAGACATTACCAACTAGCCAATTTAGCTAGTTGGTAATAGCGTGATTAGTTTCAGAGGCGAGTGTTGACGATCCACTTTTCTAGACACAAAGAAAACGAATGAATAACACAGTGGCCAAAACTGGATAGAAGGGAACTTTCAGTTTGGGGTGAAAAGGCAGAGAATAGTGTGATGCAGACAGTATAATCACGCCTATGAAATAGAATGCACCCTCTCTAATCCGGCACACCCTAGTGAAACGAAAGAAAAACTGCCGGATTAGAGAGGGACGACTGTATTCTTGGATTCGAATTTCTTGGAAAATTAAACTTTCGCCTTTTGCAAGACTTTTCCAAGACAAAAGTGCACCAAAAGTTTGTCTATCTAAACTTTTGGTCGACTGCCAGAAATTAGAAAACGTACTTACATCGAAAAAGCCAATTGTTAAAGTACACATAGTCATAGTGCCAATAACGGCGCAAATGAGATGCATATTAAAATGAAAAGCAAAATTAGCATATTGACCCAGTCAGTTTTATATTGCGAAGCTATAACTTGTAAAGAAGGAATAAATGTATTATTTTAGATGATTAAATTCATAATCCCTCTTTTCATTGGACTTGGTGTTCTCGTCTTCACACTTGTCAAGGTTTTCCTTTTTTCATTGTTTAGGTTTATCCAGAAAAGACGTCAACACAAAGGGAAAGCAAAACATGATGGAAAAATGTTAAAACGGTTAGTGGAAACTTAAAAATGACGAGCGATGTTTTAGATTATCGCATGCCAAAACTCTTTCAAATTCTTGAATGTGCGCCAAAATTTGATTTGGATCCCAAAAACTAACTTTGACATTGGGCGAAATTTTATGTCATAATCACAAAATTGAGGCTCGGTTGAACTTTGGGTTGACGGTGTTTCTGAACGAACACTTACTATAATAAAAATTACCCTAATAAAAATTACCAAAAGCTCATTTTTGGATGTTTTATTATGATATTGAATTTAAATTTTATCTTTAAAAAGTTTTCGATAATTTTGGAGAGTGACATGTTACAAATTGTGCTCCTCACTCTTAAAAGTTCTATTCTTGATCCAAATAACAAATTGTTTCTCGAATGAGTTCTTGAAAATGTTACTTTTAGACCGATATATTAGTAAACCGGCGCTTAGAAAAGTCAATGAATCAATTTGTGAAGGAGAAGCGACCCAAAGAGCTACAAGAATGGATTATGAACGAGGATGTCCAGCAACAACGCCTTTTCCAAGGAAAGTATCTCCAGGATAAATGAAATCAATAGATGCGGCTTTAATCTAGTTGTTTCGTTTTATTATTATATATTTTCTAATCATTATCTCTATGTTTGGTTATTAATTGTTTATTGGCCTAATAAAGCTCATAGTATGTCTTTGTTTGATATTTGTTATCAAGCCCGATTATGATGCTATAACCGGAAAGACCACATCTAGAGTCCGGACTTTTTTTCTGGGCGCACGCAATTTGCACTCAAATTCAAAAAGCACCCAGTTCTTACCTTCATTTTGATTTGCAATGAGACTCAGTTTGTATAAGCTGCCAAGCTATATAGTGTTTCTCCTCTGCAGTTCTCATATCTCTCATGCCTGGCAAAAATATGGATTGTTTGTCAAAAATTTATGTGTTATGAAAATTAGTGATGAATCCCGCAATGATAGCCGGATGTTCCATCAGTAACGCGTTTATATAAAGATACATAGATTATTGTAACAAAATATGACGACCGGATGCAGTAAAAAATCCTATTCCATTGCTAAGCCACTGCCATTCCTGAAAAAAATGAGAAGGCCTGTGAACATTGCTGCGCTGATTCACAGGCAATTCACTCTCGGCAAGCCTATCACTTATAAGCGACGGTTTTCTTGTTTCATTTCATTATTCCTTCACAATATTTTTGAGCAATTATTCCGGTGAGTATGCAACCACCTATTATTAATATTTTCATAGCTTTTCTCGTCTTCGGTATGCTGAACGCTAGCGGCAGAGACGACGATCCGTTTGAAAGTTATTGCTATAGGAAGGTGAAAGGGTACTGTGGTTCTAATTAGTTAATTATCCTACAACATAATTTTTTGATTCAGAGTTAAAGAGACGATCGTTAAATGCGAGAAGGAGTTTCCCTATCAAAGTGGAAACATGACGGATGTTTGCAGGTACGCTAATCTATACATCTATACATTTTGCTTTTAAAATTTGTATCTTGAACTGTTTGTATTACCCGCTTCAAAAATCTTCCCCACAAAGATATTAGGGAGTGATGAAACATGAACTCTTTTTGATTATATTTCCTCACTCTATTCAAACTCCGAAAAAGCATAGGAATCTGAAGAAAAATTGCGATCATCATTTGGAAACCAGATATGGCGTGAAATTCTTTGAGTACTTCGCTATCCATGGTACATTATAAATCCATGAATACCATCATTATTTTTTCAAAAACAATTTGGTTTAGGAATGGAAACAAAATTGTGAACTGCTTTTACGCTACTGTTGCGAAATGTAGCGAAAAGGTCGCTCTTCAAATGATTAAATACGTTAAGGATTATCTGTAAGTCGTTGACCGTTAACCGTCTCTCTGATTGGGTAATGATATATTAAAACGTTTAGAATCGTCTATGCCCATTTTGAGCCGCTTTGCAATGTGACTCGGGGCCATCTGATGCATGAGTACTTGTCCGACAATGACACAGTTGATGTTCCTCCTTCCACTACATCCAATCAAGACTCCTCTGCTAAAGCCTCATCCGATTCAAGCTCCACAACAGCTCTACCATCGACACCCTCAACTGTCAAGTAAAGTTTCCAGGGCGTTTCCGATTATAATTTTGCTCCATAATTTCAGTTCACCCCCTGTCTCTTCAAACACGTCAGACAGCTCGACAATGGCTCATACGAACTTCAGCACTGGGTAAAATTAATTTTTCAGCGAAACATTTTTGCAGTGAAAAAATAAAATCGCATAAATAAAGGTTAATCCAGGGATAAGCAAAAGCGCATCATTTTGGGCATGAAATCTGCGCTCTCGCCAAACATCTTTCTGTTTTTCCTGTCAAACATCATCATTGTCAGACGCATAATGCACAATACGTGGTTAGAGAGCGCCCGCAGACAGGTGAAGGAATTCTGCGCTAAAGAAGCCTGTTTTCCCTTCTGGCAGAATTCCTTAAGTTGACATCGGATGGTCTCTAACCACGTATTTACATGATGTTGGTGCGCAGTTAGTATCCATCTAGTAGCATACCATCCAAAATGTCCGAGAATATGAAAACGGGAATATTTTACAAAAAGTTGCCGTCATTTTTGGAAGAACCCTTACAAATTTGAGAATTAACACGACCAATTTTGGATTCCTGTCGAGTCACTCTAAGGCGTAAATTACTAAACTACTAGCTGTTACGTCGACGCTTCGCGGCCCCACTTCACTCGGAAGCGGTTAGCGTGCATCCGCGGCGCTTCGCGCACCGCCATCAGCGGTCAGAGTTGGGTTGTTCGGGGTAAAGTATGCCCTCAGTGGCTCTGTCAGCGGAGCCTCGCGGCCTTCGGCCGCTCGAACGGGGTTTTGTCGGTGAGACTCGCGGTCTTCGGCCGCTCGAACGGATTTTTTCCGATTTTTCAAAAAATTTCGAAAAAAAATTGTTCAGAAAAAAATTTTTTCCGTACCCCGGGGGTACCCCGATAACTTTTTCGACCCCGGATTCGGATTCAGCACCCCAAAAAACCCCAGGGTGCAAAAAATCGCGACCGCATCGTGGTTTCTAGAAAAACATCCTTTTTGCCATTTTTTGTGAAAAAAAAACCTTTTTCCCTATTAGAGGAGGCTCTTTTTAGCATCAGGAAAAGAGCCTCCTCTAATAGGGAAAAGTGTTGACTGTGAAAATTTTTACTCTAATAAGGCCCCACTCAAAATGTTTTTACCAATCTCTAGAGGAGACCCCTGCCGAGTAATCCCCCTCATTAAAATTTTTAGCGGCCCCTTTTAACCCCTTTGGCATGCAATTATGTTTTGGCGCAAATTCAAATCGCCATTTGCCTACGCGGAACTCTTATCTACGCCATTTTATAAACTATTTTAGTGGCAACTCGGATAAATCAAATGATACGTCCACTCATCCGGATAGTTCGACCACGGCAACAACCATTTCATTGGCTCAACTCGCTGCAATTTGGTTGATCTCGATAACTGTTTCATCACACATGAGTACAGTTAAAAGCATGCAATTTTCTGTATTGATTTTTGTTTAAATATGCAATAAAATATGCAAAAAAACCACCCCGCACAAATTGGAGTTACTCTCAGATCTTTTTACGTTTAATGAGAAAGCTCATGGTTAAACACTGTACATGTTTGATTAGAACCGCAACAAATGCTAATGTCACCGAGCTACACTAGGTCAAGACTATGGTACGCCACCACCTTAGGGGCTAAATCCAGAATTATTGTTGCAATCGATTCGATGTGTTGCATAAATCTTTTTCAACATGAAATCCGAGTTTTTCACAAGAAATTCACCTTGATCATAAATCCAGATTACTACATAAAACTGTTAATGCGCCATTGTTTATCAATATGTATATTTCGTAAAACAAAACAAAATTTACACTTATTCACATCACAATTCGTATAATTATGTTTAAATTTTCTTCGGCCGAATCCGATAAATTCTTTCTGAGTTAGAGATCATCCTAAGATTTTAAATGTTTTTGTGAATTGCAAGCGAAATAATTTTACCTGGGATAGAAAATAAACCACAAAATCAAGCAGGCGGCTATCAAGCCAATTATAGTTTTCCATATGTGGCTCGGCCCCGACAGAACATATACCTCGCTAAAATGTACTATATTGTCAGTTAGTGTAACATCACTAATATTCGAAAGAACATACGAGATAATTATAGGCAGAATGATGGTAAGACCTTCACCGCAAGCAATGAAAATTCCTTGCATAGTTCCCTAAAGACATGTCATTATTTCTTTGGATATTATCAAGCCTGTACCTAGAAGCAAAGTTTGGGGTCAAGACCCCCGCCCTCCCAACATTTTTTTATGTCATTTCAAAATGTTTAAATTTGTCATAGAAATCCTCCAAGGGATATGGGTTCTTGCCAAGAGATACAACCGGCTGATGGAGAGCAGCATACGGAGAGAAGTATATAAAGTATCACCAGAATTTTAAGTTTTATAAAAATTTCAAAAATCGAACCCAAAAACATGACCATATAAAAGACAGAAAATCCAAAAAACGTGGCTGGTAAGAGGAAAGATTCCAAGAGTCAAAATTTCTCGATGAAGTCTGTGGTTTAGAAGTACCAGAATTTTTCCAGTCCATTTTATTGATTAGACTGACCTGTTTCATTTTACCTAGTATCTTCGAGAACAGTATATCAAGATTGATATTTACGAGTGGGACGGCCACTCCCAATGTGAGAATGATGGAGCCGAGAAACATATACATGTTTACAGATGGAGTTGTGGCACACCAATTATACTGCCTCGGGCAACCAACTTTTTGACTGTGATTACCTTAAATTATCGGGAAATGTGATTGGAAAAACTTCAGCAACATTTTTTAAATGTTTAAAATCAATTTTCATAAATAGTGCCAATTTGTCGAAACACGAGATTTTTTGGGATTCGAAACTCAATTCGAAAAATTTTGGACAGCTCAAACAGCTCGAACTTTTTCTGATGACTCATCACAACTCTGATGTGTCTAAGTTTAAATCCGTCCTTGATTTATGTTTTTATATCTGAATATCTCACCTTTCATAGGTAAACTCTCGTGTTCATAAACTATTTTGTTGGTGATAAATGGCCAAGGGTATGTGAAGAGATACGCCGCCAATAGAACAAACAGAGAAATTATTATTCCTTTGCGTTCCGGAAGCCTGAAAATTAGGTTTCCCAAAAACAATAATTCTAAGAGTTTCATTTTAAAACTAACCTTTCTCGCAAATTCAGGAAAACATAGCCCAAATTCCAGCCGATAACCTGCAGTCCGATCAATAACAAAATTATTGAGTTGTACTTCACAGTCTCCGAACTGTCCCATTCAAAAAAGGTCATTCCATAGGGCGCTCCAAGGCTAAATTATGGCATTTTAGCTGACTTTAAAATTTTGTTTCCATCTAAGAATTTTACAATCCATGTTACAAGTGCGGCAAGTCAAAAATTTTTATTCAAAAAGACAACTTTTCTAAAATGGACCAAACCTTTCAGTTCTTCCGAAAAATTTAGTTTATGGATTGGTTTCAATAATATTCAGCCTTATACAATATTTAAATGGGCCCTGTGCCTTTGCTCACGTTGTGAAATTGATAATCGTGGTGGCTGCAACGGCCTTTGTGAATAAACAGACAATAGCCGCTAGGTAGTCAAATTTTGCGACAGGCTCAATCGAACCATTTGCTGAATCATCTGTGCTTTCCAAGGACAGTCTTGAGTTTGAAGCGGCCAAATAGCTATCTGAAAAAAAGAAAATGATTGATTCATTCCATCGATATGATTAGCTCCTTGATGAGCCTAGGCCGAAGTATAAATCCATAAGCTAAAATCCCTTTGATTTCCCTATTAAAAGTTACGGGAATAACCGTACCTGTATCTGGATCTGTTTCTGTTCCCGGATAGACGCGCATTCGACCATCAAATGAGCAAACGAGAAGCGAGAGTCCAACAACGGATATCATAATGGTCAACATTATTGGGATAGTGAACAAATTGATGTGAATCCCGAAAATCAATGGCACGCCAGGATAAGGGACGATCATGGAGATGATTTGAACAACTAAAAATTGTATGTATATGATTTTACTGTCGATAAAAGAGTGCCCTCGGTAAATTTTTACACACATTTGATCAGAAAATTTGTTTTTGAACTTCCTTAAAATTTGCCCCAGGCATTTTGGCATTCTTAAGGATGCTTGTTCCAAAAGCTGAACCCCGGGTAATTACCCTATTTACCCATATGACGGTCGGGCCCTGGAAGGAACTAAGAAACTTCTAAAATTTAATTGAGACCTTATCCGAACGACCAAAACTTTTTGCAATTTTCTGGGCGCTGGCCCAACACCTTTTAAACCAACTTTGTGTCCTGCAGACGATTGCTGACAAATCCGGATCCTATAGCGGAAAGCAAAATTGTATGTATATGATTTTACTGTCGATAAAAGAGTGCCCTCGGTAAATTTTTACACACATTTGATCAGAAAATTTGTTTTTGAACTTCCTTAAAATTTGCCCCAGGCATTTTGGCGTGCATAGTAGTTAACATATTTACTTGGACCCGCGATAAATCCAATGGTAGGGCCAAGATTCGCTATGCCAACTGCCTTTGGTCTGTCTACTTCTGTGCTCGCCATAGCCACGTGTGTCTTGTATATATTTGCCGATCCTGAAATTGAAAAACGCAAATAGTTTTACTAACGTAATGACAAAATTTTACCAATGGAAAGTCCGCAAAGGAATTGGAATGCCAGAAATGCCCATTTTGTTCCATTGTTTATAAGTTCAAAGGACAAATAAAGAAGATAGGAAGTAATGGCAAGAACTTTGGCAAATATCATGGCCCATCTATAATGAAAAGTTTTTGAAAATGAAAATGTTTTTTGTGGCAAAATTTTTTTCGAAAAAGCTTGCAAATTTGGAGGAATGCCTGCCAAAAAAGCGCTGTAGGCGGAAAAGTTTGCGTTGTTACTGAAACTTTGAATTTTTGGAATCCTGCCAAAATTCCCCAAAATTCTATTAAAATCTGGGCACAAAAAGCCTGGCAAATGCTAGGATATGCTGGCAAAACGATGCTGGGTAAAAATGACACTAGTTTGATAATAAAAACTAGGAAGGAACCAGTGCCCGACGGTGAGGAATTTTGAACCCCGGGTACTTTTCAAAAACAAAGGGGGGGGGGACCCTTTTATTTTTTTGTGAATTTATTTTTGAGGCATTCTTAGGGGTGCTTGTTCCAAAAGCTGAACCCCGGGTAATTACCCTATTTACCCATATGACGGTCGGGCCCTGGAAGGAACTAAGAAACTTCTAAAATTTAATTGAGACCTTATCCGAACGACCAAAACTTTTTGCAATTTTCTGGGCGCTGGCCCAACACCTTTTAAACCAACTTTGTGTCCTGCAGACGATTGCTGACAAATCCGGATCCTATAGCGGAAAGCATAATTCCAAAGCCGGAAGCAGAGCCTAAAACGCCATTGAACGATTCACTCACTGATGAGTCCAACTAAAAAGTATAAATTTGAATTACCATTTTGAATTTCAATTTTCAGATTGAATTTCTTTCAAGCGATCGCTCAACTTTGAGTCCACAAATGCTATTTTAATGCAAAACTAATTTTTGAAGTAAAATTGAGTTCTCTTATGACATATAGAATTCTCGGTAAGATCATATCAATGTCAAACTATATCATTTTGACGTCATTTTTAGATAAAAGTCTACTGGAAAAGACAAAACTTCCATGCAGTTCTAAACTCCATCAAACTTTTGCTATTAAAATAGTCCCATGTTTTTGTGGGCGAAGTCCCAATTCGGGAAGTCACATTCTGGGGAGTTGCTAGAAACTGGCATTAAAATAGCTAATATAGTTTTTCTGGGCCAACTTTTCCTAACCGAATAACCGTGAAAATGAGGAGCTGTTTACTAAGAGACTGTTTTTATTCCGAAGATGGCCAGAACAGTTGTGCTGCCAAAATTCATAGCAGCAATTGATTTTTGTTTTGGATATTATCGAGCTCATTTTTAATTGGTATAAAATTATTGCCTGATGAAGATAAGCCCAAATAGGCGTGGAATACCGGTTCACTTCACTGATAAATGCTACCAGGGTCACTATGTATATTGACTTCCAGTTGGTGCGCCATTCATTTTCTTGATAACTCGCAGCTTTGCCTGAAAACATAATTTTTATTAATTATTGTAAAATTGACGAAAAATTAGAAACAATTGCGAAAAGTACTAAAAAATAAGAACAAATTTCACTAAAAATTAGAAAAAGCGCAGATACTTTTTTGAAATCTTAAGCTCAATATTTGTATCCAATAAACCTGATAAATTTTGCATTAAATGAAACACTATAGATCAAGAATGAAATCACAACTAACCTATTTCCCCACCAAAATTTGCGACTTTCTTGGACATTTCACACAATTTTTACAGGAGCGTCTCAACTTTAGCAAATCTATAACAGAATTTTATGAAGAATATAGAGATGATCATCAGTGCTTTTAAAAACCCCGAAAAATATTCGGATCGAAGTGCAAATCATATTCAATTACCTCACAAGCTATCGATTGGTTATTGATCGATATGTAGAGAGCCGAATTAATGTCAAAATTGGATAGAAATCCTAAAAATACTAATCTAAGAAAGGAGTAGTTTTCGCTTTGCCGAGAATTCCTGCCAAAACCTTCACGGTATTCGAACGCTTTTCAGTTTTATTGAAAACGCTGGTGCTCACTTTCCACTTCGGAAGACTTGAAATGCAAATTTTTGTTAGGAATTAAAATGTCAAAAAGGAAGTTCGGGATCGTTTGAAACCCATTCCATTTATTCCACAGAAAAGATTAACTTTCTTGGTGCCTTTGCCAAATTGGTCGTCAGCAATCGAGGAGTCATAGTCTAGCTGAGCTCTGTTCAATATCACAACGGATAGGGTTCAAATTTGCATTTATATCATTTTAATGTGGAAAAAATTTGCATGTTGAATCCCCCGAAATTGATTGATCACAGGGCGATAGAATTATTGAACAAAAATCGATAACAGATGAAAAATTCATAATCGATAGCCAACGCTTTGGAATACTGAAAGTGAAAATATTTAAATAGATAAGGTATTGATACCGAACACTACTATTCAAATACCAGCACAGTGCTACTAGCAATGTTAGTACCATTTGCTATCATATAGAGTAAATATTCAAATTAATTTGTGAGATCTAAAAATAGCAAATGACCTTTGTTCACATCGGCTACTATTGATGCCAGTATTGGGTATCAATACCTATTACAGTCAGGAATGAGCAAACGTTTCCATTTTAGGGACACAAAAATGAGGTACTATGAGGTGTCGCAGGAATTTTTTTCAAGCGATACTCAGTTAAATATTAAAAAACCTCCATCGTTTCGACTTGAATAACAAAATTAATAAAATATCGAGGTTCTCCAAAATGCACCCCAAACTTGTACTTATATAAATGGCTTGGACGCACCTTTAAATAACTAAGCGCACCCTTATTAATTATATTATACTGCATTGTTCAAAAGATAACATTGTTCCAAATGATAAGAATACGACTCAGACGTAATTCCTTGTTACTCATTGTTGCGAGACTACGCACTTTCACGAGAAGGGCACAAACTATTTTGAGGGAAAGCTATTGATTAGGGGAACTGGCATCGTGGAGGTAGCTTTGTTCAAGATGGGCAAATATTTTTTGTGCTTAAATATTTCTTAGTCAAATTTCGCGCTGAAATGAACTCTTTAAAATACAATTCGACATTACTCGTCGAGAGGTATCATCCACTCTACCTAAGTCGCTGATCTGCGTGTGTCTGTCCAACGCCATATCGTTTTTGTACCCCCGATACAGGGGTGTGTGATAGCTGTTTGTAGGTCTCGAGCTGGAGGGCCCGCGTTTTCAAAAATTTGGGAGCGGCGATCTCAAAAAGTGCACTATTTGGCCAAAAAGTGGCAAAAATGTATGTTTTTGACGCTACAAAGGAAAGTTATTTTGTTCCCCCGATACAGAGGTGTGTGATAGTTCATTCTGTAGGTCTCAGAAAGTTGGTATACGAATTCGCAAACATGTGAGCGGTGATCCCGAAAAGTGCACTTTTTTGGCCAAAAAGTAGCAAAAATGCACGTTTTTGACGCTACAAAGAAAACTTTTTTTTGTTAGCGGCGAAGGCGCTGCGCATAACTCTCATACTTTGTATATTAAATTCAGACAACAACCATTACGAAATTCGATTTGAATATGCCTCTTTTCGCGCCTTGTGCATACAGTATATGAGGTATTTTGAGGCATTTTGAGGCTTTACAAGGACTCTTGAGTCAATATGATGAAACCCTTGGAGACTAAATCGACCCCGCTGAGTCCGAATCCGGGATCAGATTTGAAGTTTGATTTTTGAATTTTTTCCTTCAAAATATGGAAAAATAGCTGAGACGGGGGCGCTTCGCGCCCCCTTACTCAGCTAGTAAGCGGGTAGCGTGCATCAGCGGCCAGAGTTGGGTTGTTCGGGTGCCTGGCTTTGTCAGCGGAGCCTCGCGGCCTTCGGCCGCTCGAAGGGGGATTTGTGGTGCCTAATTATTTGGGGGTGCCTGGCTTTGTCAGCGGAGCCTCGCGGCCTTCGGCCGCTCGAAGGGGGGATTTGTCGTGCCTAAGTCAACGGTGCATCAGAATCCGGGATTCTGAATCCAGATACCCAAAATCTGACTTCAGCATTAGATTCCCCATAGCCGAAACCTATAACGGCACCGATTCCCGGCGATTTGGTACCATTTTCACGCTAAGTCAACGGTGCATCAGAATCCGGGATTCTGAATCCAGATACCCAAAATCTGACTTCAGCATTAGATTCCCCATAGCCGAAAACCTATAACGGCACCGATTCCCGGCGATTTGGTACCATTTTCACGCTAAGTCAACGGTGCGTCAGAATCCGGGGATTCTGAATCCTGAAACCCAAAATCTGACCTCAGATTCGGATTCACCGTATCTGAAAACCCCCTGGTACCAAAAATTTCGATCGGAAGTCCAGAAATATGAATTTTGTAGTTTGTACCCTCCCAGACTACAAACTACAAAAACGCGTTAGCCAATGAATGAATCCCTATATAATAACAGGCAACCGTGTGAGGCTCCGTCTGTCCGTCCGTCCGGACTAAATGTTCGGCACTTTTCCGCCGTTACATCGGGGCAAGTGATAGCTCATTTGAAAGCCCTGAGCCTGTAGGTCCCGACAAAACTTTCAGAACCAAAATTTGAATATTTGAATTCGCGCCAAAACCGAAAAACGTGTTTTTAAGGGTTTTGACCTGGGGAAGTGATGTTTTTTATGTTCCCAATCGATTTCTGAGGGGATTCTGGACATCTTTGCTTTTTACACTTTTTGGTTTGGCGCATTTTTGAAAAAAAGCCACTTTTTGGCCAAAAAATCGGGTTTTTTGATGCAAACTGTCTACGGGTCTGATTTTTGGTACCCGGGGGTTTTCGGGTACGCTGATCACGAATCTGACGTCAGATTCGAGATTTGTTCTCACGAGGTCGTGGTATTCTCACCAGGTCTCTCACGAGGTCAGAACTTTACCGGGCGGGATGTTACTAACGGGCGGGATGTTGCTTGGTACAACTTCTACTCCCGAACAACCAAATCTGACCGCTGATGGCGGTGCGCGAAGCGATGAAGAACCCAATCTCCCGCTGTGCACACTCCCGCTTCCTAGCTGAGAGGGGCCGCGAAGCGGCCAATCTCAGCTAGTGATCCAATTAAGCCGCATATTATAAAAGATCCCAATTTTAAAGGAAAAAGATCAAAGTTCAAATCTGATCCCTGATTCGGACTCAGCGGGGTCGATTTAGTCTCCAAGGGTTTCATCATATTGACTCAAGAGTCCTTGTAAAGCCTCAAAATGCCTCAAAATACCTCATATCTGAAAACCAAATGCCAAAGGCGCGAAAAGAGGCATATTCATATCGAATTTCGTAACTTCCATGGCGGATTCCGTTTCGAATGACCCAATAGCTTGAAGAATTATATAAGACAAATACTGGGGAAGAACTAGATTAATTCTACGGACATAAAACTAAATTTTAGATGCTCATTCCTCTCAGCACTATACCCATATCGCTCTCAAAAATATTGCGATTCATGAAAAATTTATTAAATTCCGCTTATAAAAAATGCTATTTCATGAATCAAATAAGCTCAAAGTTTCCATAAGTCAAGTCTTCTTAACATGTGACACATTTTTCAGAACGTTGCTTAAAGTATTTGGCTGTGCAAAAAGTAAAAAACTTAGTTTTATCGCAAGTTTCTGAGTATGCGTTTCTGAGTATACCAAAGCCAAAATGTTTAGATGCATGTTAAATTTTCGCAAAAATTTTCGCCTGCGGCGCTATTTTTTATTCATGCGGAATAAAAATATTGGTATTACAGTTTCGGCGGCAAATTAAAAAAATTTGAAAAAAAGCACCCCTAAGAATGCGCTTGAAAAAAGTACCCGGGGTTCAAAAATGGCCAAAGTCCGGCACTGCACGTGCGTACACGAAGCATAACCAATTTTTGAATTTTTTTCTCTAGCGGCCGAAGGCCGCGACGGTCGTACGACTCAACCGTGGCGAAACACTTTCCACAATCGAGTGCCGAAGGCTAGTAGGTAATATGAGACCACTCAATGACCATTCTCGTTGACAGTAAAAATGTTAATCCTAACATAAGCTCATTGCTTCATGACATTACTCAATCCAGACTGAATGGAAACCAGGGCAAATCAGTTTTAATCAATAAATTTGACATAAAAACATATATTTCTCGAATATTTGAGGCTGATTGAAATTTCCAACAGCCATGAAAGTGCATTTTACAAAATTCGGTAAGTTCAAAAGGGCACTAAAAAAGAAACATAATTTACTTTAAAATTTACTCTTCTGAAAAATTTTTAAAAATATGGAAAAACTTCTTGTGGTCAAATTTGGTCGCGAAAATTTAGAGTACATGCTTGGAATTTTTATGTGGTTTTTAATATTTATGAATTGTCATATTTTCTTTTCTGAACAAACGATTTTTCGTATTTTATCTTCCATATATTAATTGGAGAACGTGATTTACAAAATCACATCACTTATATAAACCTTCATCCCATAAACCTTCATCGTCCACTGGTATTCAACAACTGGTACAACAAGTATTCATAGCAGATTGAAAACAAAAGGCTACAATAGAAAGTATGAATTCAAAAACGTTTGAGACTTCACTACACGTGTAGCGTGTAGTTGGTCAGTGTCTGACCACCATTATTAAAGTGCGATCTTCCCACAGAGGTGATGCAAAAGTGAGGAATGAAACACATCGGACAAGGAAGTTGTTTTCCTCACACTAACTACTGACTACAATTATATGTCCGTTATTTTATTATTGGCTCATCGAAAAATATATTGATAAAATAAGTGCACCTATACTCTATAGTCATTTTTGGCATATATAATAGCGTTAAACTTTCGTTCTGATATATGTATTTGTTTCGCTAATGTATAGTATTTGCAATGTCCGCTTAGTCTTGATATAAGATGTCCTGAGCCGTTCCAATATAGTCTTACCGTATTCCCTTCAACTGATGCTGTAAAATTTTTAGACCCGATTTCAATACCAAGACCGTGTTATGAGCTTGTGCTAATGTTTCATACATTTTGATTTCTGTTATATTTTTACTATTTTAGAAATCTCGAAAATGCCGCTTCACCGATTTTACGTTCCCGAGGGCCTTTACACCGAGGACGACAAGAAGAAGCTCGCGCAAAGCATAACCGACATCTACACAAGTATCGGCTTGCCCGCATTTTACGTGATCATTCTCTTCATTCCGGTCAAGAAGGACTCCTACTACGTGGGCGGAAAAACCAATGATAAATTTGTGCGAGTCAGCATTCAACATATCGCCCGGCACTTCGAGAGCTATGAAGTCGCGAAACAGTTCATGGATATGTACGAAGCAAAACTGGCGCCATTTATCAAGGATCGAGGATTGGATTGGGAGGTAGGATTAATTGAATGTTTTAGTAACCAGTAATAGTAGTACCGAGCATAGTATAGTACAAATGAGTATTATCGGGGAATATAAACCCTCCTCTTACACTTTTAAGTTTAATTTAGAGCATAGAGATTTGCCACACATGTGTATTTCTCCCAAAGGCTTAGCTCAATTTTGGCCCTGAATTAAACCTTAAACTTTAACTTTTTATGAATCCATGAATGGAAATAAGAAAATTGGGACCCAACAATTTGTAACAATTTAACCAATTTTTTGGCATAGGCCCGGTTTGTCGGGTCCTGATCAGGGTTGTGCCGAGTGACTCGAAACTCGACTTTTTCGCCGACTCGAAACTCGAAATTTTGGACACATTTTTGTAAATTTTCAATGTATTTTAAGCGGTATGTTTGGCAAAAAGCGCCGCAGGCAAAAATTTTTGAAAAAATTGACTGTTTCTTTAAACATTGACTAAAATTTATCATTCAAATTAATTATAACACTGAATTTTTTGAATATTTATTGAAAATTTCGCAAATTTTTGTTGATAATTTCAACAATATACAAAATTTTAATGTCAATTTTCGGCAAACGGAGTTATTTTTCAAAAAATTTTGCCTGCGGCGCTATTTTTTCCGCGAATTTTCAACTGATTAATTAATGCGCAAACTGTCAAAAATAGCGCCGCAGGCGAATTTTTTTCAAAAATTACAATCTTTATTGAAAATTTCACGAATTTTGCCAGCGGAAGACTGTAAAATTCAATGCATCTCCACTTGGTTCTGAAGAATCTGATATAATAATTTTCAACCGCTCGAGCAATAATCACGGATCTCCGAAGCCGATTATCTCCTCGAAATTTTGAAAAATCGCTCTTTATCAATCACAATTTTTCTCGGCTAAATTTATTGCAACATTATGCTATTTTTGCGTTTTAGGCCAAAATTAGGCTATGAAGTTAATAACTATTTCCAAAAATTAGTACCAATTTCAGAGATGAAATATTCAAAATTTGGGACAAATAGCCAAGAATAGCTCAAAAATAGCCAAAAACCACCCCTTTTTAGACATAAATTGAATAGTAGTACTAATAAATAACAATTAACAGCAAATTTTAGCAAAAAATTGCTTTAAAAACCGAAAATTTTGACTTTTTGAATCATCAGGAAATTTGACTCGAAAATGACTCGAAACTCGAAAATCGACTTTTTCGTCGACTCGAAACTCGACTCGAAGAATTTTCGGCCGACTCGAGTCGAAACTCGACTCGAACTTTTCGTCGACTCGGCACAACCCTGGTCCTGATCTGCCTGGTCCTAAAATCCCATTCATATTTCGCTAGTACAAATTTAAAAAATATAAAACCAGGGAGGAAGAAAATTCATTCAAATGATTGACAGAATGTAAAATTTCATTATTTTTCAGGTAGCATTCGAGATACTGGATCGAAATTTGTGTCGTACTAACGGATTGCCACTTCCGTTGTCGGGATCTGAGGGCGAGAAATTGTGGGTTCGTGTCAACAAAGCCGTTCCTTACGAATGACGAGAAACTTTTAATATTATATAAATAATCAAAGCCTACTTAGCATTCATCTAATTTTTCTGTAAAATTGAATAATGTTTTATGTAACAATACTTTATCCATACTTCTACTGTTAATCCTCTTATAGACGGCGCTTCAAATGTAAACTTGAAAGTTTCACCTATAAAATCTATAGATAGGGTTGCAGTTAATGTTCATTTAAGTTAATGGTGACGCAGCATGGGTTCCGGCTCGAGTCTGCTACGGGTCAGGAACCCGACCCGGTAAATTCAGTCCCGGAATCGATTGGCCCGAAATGTTGGACGTTCCGCACTTGACCCAAAGGCTGAAAAATCCTTGCTGCTGGAATCAAGATTAACTGTACAGTTATATAGCAATCCTTAGCTACAATCACATTTCTCCCTGGTAGTATTCGTAGCTTTTATATCCTTTGCATAAAAGCATTTCCATCTGTTCTTTTAAAAGTATACTTGAACTTTTGTCAACTGTCACACTTGTTGTCATATGGCATCAATTTGGGTCAATACTATGAAAATCATCTATGTGTATGATTAATCAATCACAAAAATCAAAGTTGTGTAATTCTTAATTTTTTTGGATTTTGTTGTTTGAGTATACTTAGGCGTGTGAATACGATGCGACAAGAAATGAATAGGCCGACCGGAAACTGTTATGGTGGCACTTGTTGGATAGTCTTTGAATAATTACAACACTTATTCATTAGAACACTTATTGAGTTGTCTGGTAACAAGAAAAAAGGCGTTTTCACATAAAAAGTGATTGATTCTACGTTTTTATAACTGAATATCTCACCTTTCATAGGTGCACTCTCGTGTTTTCATAAACTATTTTGTTGGTGATAAATGGCCAAGGGTATGTGAAGAGATACGCCGCCAATAGAACAAACAGAGAAATTATTATTCCTTTGCGTTCCGGAAGCCTGAAATGTTGCAAAATTTGTTTTCCAAAAAACTTTCTTCTTCTCCAAAAAATTTTCCTAAAACAAATATCCTAAAAGTTTGAAGCGGCCAAATAGCTATCTGAAAAAAAGAAAATGATTGATTCATTGCATCGATATGATCAGCTCATTGATGAACCTAGGCCGAAGTATAAATCCATAAGCTAAAATCCCTTTGATTTCCCTATTAAAAGTTACGGGAATAACCGTACCTGTATCTGGATCTGTTTCTGTTCCCGGATAGACGCGCATTCGACCATCAAATGAGCAAACGAGAAGCGAGAGTCCAACAACGGATATCATAATGGTCAACATTATTGGGATAGTGAACAAATTGATGTGAATCCCGAAAATCAATGGCACGCTGTTGAATATCATGTTTCTTATAGAAATATGGTCTGTATTTCTGAATACCGACGCAGATAAACAAGTTTTGAGTTGGCGCTTCGAATTCGCCATTGCGTCATACCTCTTTAATAGGGGGCTAGCTAAAATCTGATATTGCTAACCCTATCTAGAATACGACTTTAGAGTGGGTTACCAATATCAGATTTGAGCTAGCCCCCTATTAAAGAGGTATGGCGCAATGGCGAATTCGAAGCGCTAACTCAAAACTTGTTTATCTCCGTCGGTATTCAGAAATACAGACCATACACGAGAAATAAATACACAAGAACAATGTTACTTTACTAGAAAGCTGTCATGTGTCTGTCTCTGCGTGGGGTGACGTTTAGACCCCTTCCGACCCGTTTTCGACCCAGATAATGTCACCCTTATAGTGATTACCCCCATAAATCCGTAAAAAGACTCAGATTCAGGTCGACATAGGTCGAACAGGTCGGAATGGTCGAAAATGGCATTTTTGGCCGATTTAGGCGTGCGATACATGACCAATAGGATTTTCGAGGTCGGAGAACACGATTCCGACATTTATTTTTACCCCAGTTATACCCTAGGGGTCGAAAATGTTCGACATGGTCGAAAATGGCCTTTTTGGGTGATTTAGGTGTGGGTAATGTCTAATAAGGAGTTTTCGGGGTCGGGGAACACGAATTCGACAAAATTTCGGTGGTCGAACATATGTCGAACAGGTCGAAACGGAGGTCGGAATGGTCGAAAATGCCATTTTTGGGTGGCGTAGGCCAGCTGGGGCGTTCTGACCGCGGCGATAGCCGCGGCGCGCAGCCAGCTAGTCCATACTAACGTAATAGTATAACATTTATCCAAATTTCATAATAATACAAACTACAATGAAATACGTTTTCTGAGGGAACGTACTACTTCCCCCATCCCCCTCGAAAAACGCATGATACAGCCATGGTGTCATTGTAAAAGTTGTTTGTAGTCTGATAGGTGAAACTAGTAACTGTTGAAAAGTTAACTGTAGTCTGGTACGTTTATTTCTCTAATACGTAATATTTGACTGGAGGTCAGTTCCGCCCCTCGTCAGTTCCGCCCCCCCCCCCAGTTCCGCCCCCCCCCAGTTCCGCCCCCACCCCCCAGTTCCGCCCCCCCAGTTGCGCCCCCCAGTTCCGCCCCCCCCCCCCCAAAATTTTCCCCAAATATTCCAAAAAAGGTGGCAATGGGGAAGGGACAGTTCCGCCCCCCCCCAAATTTCCAAAAAAGGTCGCAAAGGGGTAGGGACAGTTCCGCCCCCCCCAAATATTACTAAAAAGGTGGCAATGGGGTAGGGACAGTTCCGCCCCCCCCCAAATTTCCAAAAAAGGTCGCAAAGGGGTAGGGACAGTTCCGCCCCCCCCCCAAATATTCCAAAAAAGGTCGCAAAGGGGAAAAGACAGTTCCGCCCCCCAAACGGAATTCCATTTTTGACCATAAATGGTCGGGATTTCGTGCCCTGGGGGGTTTTCAGGTATGCTGAATCCGAATCCGGGATCAGATTTTTTCTGGATCCTTCCTTGGAATCTCCTTTCCTGGATCTCCTTTCCTTGGAAACCCTAATTTGGCAAAAATGACATTTTTGAGCTTGAACTTAAGTTCAAGCTTAAGCTTAAGCTCAAGCTTAAGCTCGAAACTCAAGTCTGACACTTGCATCGTGTTCGCCATACTTGAAAACCCTAATTTAGGCCAAAACTTGATTTTAAGCTTGAACTTAAGTTCAAGCTTAAGCGCTTGGACCGATCTTAAATCTGAGTCGAGAATCGAGTTCCCCGTAAAAAGTTACCCTAGGAAGGTGTTTTTAGGCATTTTACGCCTATATTTCATGATTTTGGAACATTCTAGAACATTCTAGAAGGATCCAGAAAAAATCTGATCCCGGATTCGGATTCAGCATACCTGAAAACCCCCCAGGGCACGAAATCCCGACCATTTATGGTCAAAAATGGAATTCCGTTTGGGGGGGGCGGAACTGTCTTTTCCCCTTTGCGACCTTTTTTGGAATATTTGGGGGGGGGCGGAACTGTCCCTACCCCATTGCCACCTTTTTTGGAATATTTGGGGGGGGGGGCGGAACTGTCCCTACCCCATTGCCACCTTTTTAGTAATATTTGGGAGGGGGCGGAACAGTCCCTTCCCCATTGCCACCTATTTTGGAAATTTGGGGGGGGGGGCGGAACTGTCCCTTCCCCTTTGCCACCTTTTTTGGAATATTTTGTAATTTGGGGGGGCGGAACTGTCCAGGGGCGGAACTGGGGGGGGCGGAACTGGGGGGGCGGAACTGGGGGGGCGGAACTGGGGGGGGCGGAACTGGGGGGGCGGAACTGACGAGGGGCGGAACTGTCCATTTACCGTAATATTTGACTAGACTATCTGTATTCTCTTCAATAAAATGATTCGATAATATTTGTTCGTATTTTGTTCACATAACAAAAGAGTGAAGGGATATCATTTAAAAATTCTACACTTTCTCTTTACAATCACACACTCTTATATCCTTACTAGTTTTCGGGGGGCCGCGGGCAAAGCCCGCGGCGTACCTTTCGATACCTTTTCAAAACTCACAGTTATTAACATTTTAATATTCTTTTTATCTTCCACAATATCTCAACTTCACAGCCAATTAGAAGTTCTACTTCTGACAAAAAATACGGCAGCGGGAATACATTATTTACTCATACTTAAAAAAAACCTACACTCACTCCATAGTATTTGTTTAATTCAAAACTGTTCAGAAATTCTGGTATTGATAAATGCATAGAGTTACAAAGCTTTCTAATATCTGATGACAAATTAACATTAAATAGTAAACAATTTATCAAACAATAACATCAACAGTATCACGAAAAAAAGGTTCCTTCTCTTGTTCTATTCAAACAGGCGGATATTCGAGTTCGTCGATATCGAATTCTTCAGACATCTTTTGATCTTCGAAAACCTCAACGTTATCAGGTTCGTTAACGACAATACACAACAGATCGCCTGAGAAGGAATGGAATAAATATAGGTTATTCTTTACAAATAAGGTTATAGAAGCTGTTGTTGGAAAATCAAATTACCTTTAACCTTGACTACAGAGAGCTTAACAACAAACTCGTCTCCAATATCCATGTCTGAGTCGAAACCGAATTGTATGAGAGCCTTGAATTGTCCGTCAGTTGCAATGACGTTACAGATCCCGGCTGCTGATGAAGCTGGAAGCGTCAAAGCTTTGAGTCGAAAATCCGCTAAAATAAGAGCCTATTCGAAGAGAAAAATATTTTTAGTGTCGTAAACCATTTCAAAATTTGTACCTACTGAATTTGTAATTTTGTAAGGTAAACTTACACTTAACATTACCGCAACCAAACTCAGCAAACTGACGAAGCGATTTTGAAACCTTGATTTCTTCAGATTTGATGAGTTTAAACCTTGAGCGCATCGTATATGTGACTTTTCGCAATTTGTCGTCGACGACAACATTCTGCAATTGAACTGCGAAGCCCTGAAAGTGAATTAATGAAATGATAATATTATTTCACACCTACCTCAGAGCCTTGCAAAATGGAGTGGAAAAGGCCGGCAAATCCGTTCCAAAACGTGACATTCACACTGTGTTTACCAAACACACATGCGACATCAAGACTGCATTGTGCATAGCCCTCCTTCTTGTAGTTGTAGACGTGACCTACAGTTTGAATAATCCCTTCGAGATCGCTGAAAAATTATATTATATCTTAACATGCACATAAAATAGGAACCGTCACAATGTTATGCTTTATTTTATGAAGCAAAATGCGATTAACAGAAAAACAAAACACTATTGGCTCGGTTTGATAACAGAGTAAATACAAAATTTGTCAGCTAAATATGCTCAACTAACTGACTGCTTTTAAGTAATTTACGCAAAAAGAAAATCCTGTAGTGCCAATATTATGATAAAAAATTCAAAAATCGAAATAATCTGCTGAGTAATTGTGCTCAAGCAACTCACATGAGATCATTACCAGAAGCGTCATCCCATTTTCGCGGCTTAAATAGAGTGGCGTTAATCACGAATTTATTGATGACGGCCTCATAAAAACGTTTCTGCATGCTTGCGAAAGGATCCTCGTTGATGTGTTTCATGCAAGCCGAGGCCTTGAAACCCAACTGATATGGCACGTTTCCCATATTGTACTCCTCTTCCTGCTTTTCAGCAACCAAGTTCTCGAAACGGTAGAATTTACCCTAAATTTGGCCAGTAAATTTAAGTGGCTCAAAAAAGTTTTTCAGCAACCAAGTTCTCAAAACTGAATAATTTACCCTAAATTTGGCCAGTAAATTGAAGTGGCTCAATAACAAAATTAAGCAACAGAAAACTAATTCACTATAACAGCAAAGAGCGAGACATAATAGTACTATTTCCCACCTTTTTCATCTGTCCGTTGTCTAACAGCCGTTCACTATTTTCAGCCCACGCAAAGACTGTTGCGAAGTTTCCATCCAGGTCCGCGCCAACAATTTTCGAAATCCATTGGTTAGATTTCTTCGGTTTGCTGAGGTCAATATAGACGCATTGCAACTCCACAGCACTAAAATTAGAGTTAAATGTGTACGAAATAATTACAGAGAATACGGTATCTGTCTAAAATTTTACAGTTTGTGCTAAAATCGCCTTACACTATACATTCTTTTGATAATTTCTCCAGTATTTTTTGCATAGTACATTCCAGGGTGTGATAGACTCATGTCCAAAAATAAGAACATTTGCCCCAAAAAGTAAGATTTCGGGGTTTTTTTTAATACTTGGAGGAAAAATGGCATCCAAATATCGCGAAAATTTTTAGGAAAAGTTGCTTGTATTTCATAAATTCCATTTGGAAATAAGATCAAAATAAGAACATTGGCCAAAAATAAGAACATTTCTTACAAATAAGAACATTTTATTTTTCTAAAACTTGGACCCTCAAAATAAGAACATAGAACACCCCTGGTATATTCAATTCTATTCCATCATTTTACATCGTATAACTTTTTCTAAATTTTACCTACCTGACGGGCTCTCCGACTTTGATCTTGGACAGTTTGCGTGTGGGCTGAATGCTACGTCGCTTGGTTGGAGTTTCCACACTCTCAGCCGATTCGCTAGTGGTTGATGCACGCTTTTTCATTCAGAGCAAATGCTAACGATACGATTCTAAAAGAGAAATGGGTTAATAATTATTGAACGCTTCAACCATTAATAGTTATACAATTGAAATAACAATTTAAATGCCAATCTATACAATTGCTTAAATGACACCTCTGAAAGCATAAATCTGGTTTTTCTGAAACGAAAAGTGTGACTTTTTTTTTGTTATAACACAACAATCTAAACCCCATAATTTTCTAACAAAAATATTCAAATAACCTAAATTTAGACATAAAAATTTCCATGGCGGAAAGTCAGTAGAAAGCAGAAAATTAAAGAAAGAGATTGATAATCCACACTAAAACATAAGAGAACACATTCAGTTTCAGATGGAATATATACAGGTCTACGTACTACAACACTTCAATTCGATGAACAATATAAGAAGAATATTATTCCAAATTAAAATTTCAATGTAATTGAAAAAGTCTGATTAAATAAAGAATGAACACGAATACAAACTAAAGCCTTCGACAAAAAGAGCTTACAATATATTTTCCATTCAAAAACGCCATTAGCGAAAAATTCGAATAGCATTTAACAACAAAGCTTTCAAATCAAAATAAGATGACTCAGTCTCAGAGTCGGTATAATTGGAGAGAGGAACAATGAAGATCCCACGTTTAAGCCGATGCAATATGATTCGTACATAATACTACGCCTGTTATATACTCAAAACATCAAATCGAAGGGTAAAACGCATATGAAAAGAATACATCTTTTTGTGCAAAATCATGAAATTGTTATAGATAAATCCAAATATACCAAAAGCAGAAATTCAAATTTTCGCGAATTCAAATTTTCAAATTTCAAATCTGATTTCAAATTCGGATTCAGCATATCCGAAAACCCCTGTATACAAATTTTCAGCAACTTTTACGGTCAGAACTACTCTAAATAACCTATGTTTACGATCTAAAACAAAAAATAACAAACATTCAGTCAAAAAACCCCTAAAAACACGTTTTTACATTTTCGCGCGAATTCAAATTTTCAAATTTCAAATCTGATTTCAAATTCGGATTCAGCATATCCGAAAACCCCTGTATACAAATTTTCAGCAACTTTTACCGTCAGAACCAAAAAACCCATTTTTTTACCAAAAAATGACCAAAAAATTCATAAAAATTTGTACAAAAACCGAAACCCAAAAATTCCAAAAGCAGAAATACTCTAAATAACCTAAATTTACGATCTAAAACAAAAAAGAACAAACATTCGGTCAAAAAACCCTTAAAAAAACGTTTTTTCAGTTTTGGCGCGAATTCAAATTTTCAAATTCTTGGCGCGAATTCAAATCTGATTTCAAATTCGGATTCAGCATATCCGAAAACCCCTGTATTCAAATTTTCAGCAACTTTTACCGTCAGAACCAAAAAACCCATTTTTTTACCAAAAAATGACCAAAAAATTCATAAAAAATGATACAAAAAACGAAATCCAAAAATTCCAAAAGCAGAAATACTCTAAATAACCAATATTTGCGATATAAAACAAAAAACAGCAAACCTTCACCCATAAAAACCCTTAAAAACACGTTTTTCAATTTTGGCGCGAATTCAAATTTTCAAATTTCCGATCTGACAATTTTATGCCACCTACCAGACCATTACCTACAAAATGAGCTATTACTCATCAAAATCTAACGACAGGATCGCGAGATCCTAGCGTTGCAGACAAGCAGACAAAATTCTGCAAAATAATATAGTAAAATAGTAAGTGTGTGACGTGCGTCCGTCCGTCCCTCCGTCGGACGTTTTGATCTTTGATGCCTTATTTTGTCCGTCACAGATTTGTCCCCCTTTTTTGACTACAAACTACAAATTTTGTAGTTTGTGGTTTTTCGCCAGTTCAGGTCGAAATTTTCGGACCCGGGGGTTTTCGGATACGGGGAATCCGAATCTGAGGTCGGATTTGACGCCGGGGTCGAACAATGTTCGACATGGTCGAATGTGGTCGAACTGGGGCAAACTGAGCCGATTTTTGGCACTTGGGGGTTTTCGGATACGGGGAATCCGAATCTGAGGTCGGATTTGACGCCGGGGTCGAACAATGTTCGACATGGTCGAATGTGGTCGAACTGGGGTCAAACTGAGCCGATTTTTGGCACTTGGGGGTTTTCGGATACGGGGAATCCGAATCTGAGGTCGGATTTGACCCCGGAGTCGAACAATGTTCGACATGGTCGAATGTGGTCGAACTGGGGTCAAACTGAGCCGATTTTTGGCACTTGGGGGTTTTCGGATACGGGGAATCCGAATCTGAGGTCGTATTTGACGCCGGGGTCGAACAATGTTCGACATGGTCGAATGTGGTCGAACTGGGGTCAAACTGAGCCGATTTTTGGCACTTGGGGGTTTTCGGATACGGGGAATCCGAATCTGAGGTCGGATTTGACCCCGGGGTCGAACAATGTTCGACATGGTCGAATGTGGTCGAACTGGGGTCAAACTGAGCCGATTTTTGGCACTTGGGGGTTTTCGGATACGGGGAATCCGAATCTGAGGTCGGATTTGACGCCGGGGTCGAACAATGTTCGACATGGTCGAATGTGGTCGAACTGGGGTCAAACTGAGCCGATTTTTGGCACTTGGGGGTTTTCGGATACGGGGAATCCGAATCTGAGGTCGGATTTGACCCCGGGGTCGAACAATGTTCGACATGGTCTTTTGTCCGTCACAGATTTGTCCCCCTTTTTTGGGAGGCATTCTTAGGGGTGTATATTTTTGTCCGTCACAGATTTGTCCCCCTTTTTTGGGAGGCATTCTTAGGGGTGTATATTTTTGTCCGTCACAGATTTGTCCCCCTTTTTTGGGAGGCATTCTTAGGGGTGTATATTTTTGTCCGTCACAGATTTGTCCCCCTTTTTTGGGAGGCATTCTTAGGGGTGTATATTTTTGTCCGTCACAGATTTGTCCCCCTTTTTTGGGAGGCATTCTTAGGGGTCCCTGTTCCCGTATGTAAGGTCCAGCCAAACTTAGACTGAGCCAAACTCAGACTGAGCCAAACTTAGACTGAGCCGAATTTAGACTGAGCCAAACTTAGACTGAGCCAAATTTAGACTGAGCCAAACTTAGACTGAGCCAAACTTAGACTGAGCCAAACTTAGACTAAGCCAAACTCAGACTGAGCCAAACTCAGACTGAGCCAAACTTAGACTGAGTCAAACTTAGACTGAGTCTGAGTTTGCGAGCCACCGCAGGTGGCGAGCCAGTCCTGTGGTCGGGCGCGGAGCGCCCGACCTTCCCCCTGGAATGTGAGTGAAGTTAGAACAGAAAAGGCATACTGATATAGAAAAGGCATACTGATATAGAAAAAGCATACTGATATAGAAAAGGCATACTGATATAGACTCCCCGCGCGCTAGCGCGCGTTAGCGCGCTAGTAAATAATAACTGAATGTCAAAAGTCTTGGAAAAGTTTTGAATAAAGCCAAAACTGCTAAACTATCCTTAGTTGTTTAATAAATCATTTTCCTTCTTCATGGATTTATTTTTATCGTATTTATAATTTATATTTGTACCTTGTACTGCATAATTCATGCTTCTCTATTATTGTTTTCTCATGCACTTTTAATTACCGGATTATCTGTAATTAAGAAAAACGATATCTCACCAAAAAACATGAGTTTTCGGAATTTATCTATCTATAATAATCACCCTAAACGCCAAGTGAGTTATTGTGGGTCTGCAGTGCCCAGAGCAGACCAGACCACCTCCATGGGTGAGTGAGGTGGCGTTGATGTTGAGTTTAATTTTCCCTTCAGATGACTTCGAAATACATGCTTCAGCGTCTAAATGGCCATGTTGCGATAGTGACAGCGGCAACCAACGGGTTTGTCTCTTTTTATGTACATCTTGCGTTTCTTTTTATTTTGAAGTTAGAGACAAATCTGGAAGTCCTAATTTGTTGAAAAATTTTTGTCGAAAGAAATTTCAAGTAAGAAAAAGTTGATAAATTTTAGCTCCAAAGCTTACTAATAAGCTTAAAGTAAGTGAGTACTCCCTTAAAAGAGAGCTTATTGCTTCGGAATCAGCTTCAAATCAGTAGCCCTTCTATAAGAAGCCTACTGATTTCCTCAGGTCATTATAGCTTTTTAATCAATTTACCTTTGTTATCTCTTATGTTTGTGCTTGTGCTTAGGACAAGCACAAGCACACTTATATGTGTTTAGGTTAATCTTGATTTCAATTAATCTTGATGCACCTCGGGTTCGTCCCGGCTCCGCTACGAGCCAAAGAACTCGCATTCAGCCCTGGAACGGACTGGCCCGGTTTACGTTCGGACCATAATTTTTTTCAAACTTGAAAGCTGGAGTCAAGATTAACTACAGCATGTGCATAATTTTTGACGGGCATTATGGAAATTATTAATTCAGTGCTGCTTTTTTAAGAATCGCCTTTTAAAAATAATTTTAACCTTTTAAATGTTTAGAATCGGCCTAGCCATTGCTGAACGATTCGGCCACGAAGGTGCACATGTTGTCATCAGTAGCAGAAAGGAGGAGAATGTCAGCAAAGCTGTAAAGCAACTCGTCGACTCTGGTCTGAAGCCTGAAAATATCCATGGCTATGTCTGTCACGTTGGAAATGCCGACCATAGACAGCGATTGGTGAACACAACTCTTGAGAAATTTGGCCGGATTGACATTTTGGTAAACAATGCTGGCATTTCGCCGACGGCTGGTGACATAATGGAAACATCAGAAGAAGCCTGGGACAAACTTTTTGACGTGAATGTCAAAGCCGGATTCTTGTTGACCAAACTCGTGGTGCCGCATATGCAGAAAAATGGGTATGCGTTTTCCAAAATATTTCATATCTTTCATTATACCCATTTTGAAATTTTTCTTAGCTTGAAAATCCGTTAGCTATCCACCTTATCAGATAGTGCTAATTTGAGCCAATCGAGCTTGCATAATAGTTTTTATCTGGTGCTTTTCTGTAAAAAACTTTGTTTTGCTTCTGAAAAATGTTTACTTATTGTGCGGCGTACTTACCTCAGGCAAAAAGGGCCGTAATCGGTATTGGATCTAAAATTCACGTATTGGAAGGCTATCCAGAGATACTCCAGCTTGCTTTTTCTCCTGCCTCGACTGTCAACAAATACGGCTTTAAATTTTTCAAAAGAACACCAGACATTTTCTAGAAAGGCCGATTGCTTTACTGAGCTTTTTATCAATTTAACCTGGCTATTTAAGCACTCTGCCAAAGCACTCCCCCAAAAATTTTTTACACATGTTATTTTACAAAATGAGCAAACGTTTTACACGAAAAATAATTCATCTCAAACTTTTTTCTTCTCAAATCTGAAAATTTTCCGCCTAAAATCGCGTTTACTATTTCGTAGTCCGTGTTGACGTAAATGAATTCATTTTCAGAGGTGGTAACGTAGTCTTCAATTCGTCTATCACCGCTTACAACTGCCCTCCGGTAATTACACTTTAACACGCCTCATTTGTACAAATTGTCCAGTGTGTCAAAAACTTGGGTGATCTTTATGTACCAAATTAAACAAAGTTCAACAATAGCCAAGAGTGAGTTTTTATCGGAGAGCTGAATTAACTCCATTGCAGAACATTGCGGCCTATGGAGTCACCAAAACCGCCCTTTTGGGCCTGACCAAGGCCATGGCCGAGTCTCTGGCACCAAAGAATATTCGAGTGAATTGTATCGCGCCCGGAATCATCAAGACTAAATTAAGCAGATCGGTTGGAATTTTTATTTGTAAACATTGACTTGGTGGTAAAAAAACGAGACTGTAGAAAACGTTTAGCTTTTGGTTTTAACGTTTTAGCAAAATTTATCATCAATTTGAAAATCCGAAGACATTTCTGGATGAACTCCAAGGAAAGGCTGCGGGACACGGGGTTTTCTTTCTCCGGTTTTTGGAATCCATATCCAGAAATTTGTTAGGTGGACCTCAGAATTTCTTGAATTGTTAGATCGGACGATGAGATTAAACTCGATTTTTTTCATCAAAAATCAAAGACGCAATTTTTCAGCTATGGGAAGGCGTGAAGGCGACTGAAATCCACCAACATCAAAAAGCGGATCTCCAGCCATCATTAGGCCGATATGGAACACCTGAAGAATGCGCCGGTGTGGTCGCTTTTCTGTGCAGCAGCGATGCAAGTTATGTGACCGGAGAAAGCATCGTTATTGGCGGAGGAGCCCATGCCCGATTGTAAACAATCGATTGTTTGATTGATACGATATATTAAAATTTTACATCGGTCTTATTCATAATCTTGAATAAAAATTGTATTGCTTCTTTGTTTATATCGTGATCGGAGAGAAAGAAAATGCCCGCTCTTGATAGCCCCAAATCCACTGTTTTTCATTATACCATTTTCGTTTTGACTGCTTATGTGTAGGGTATAAGATAAGGTTTAAGGTAGGAGAGAAAGGCAGGAGAAATATCATGGTGACTCACTCACTCAGCGACTCATGCCAGTTGGGACTTTAGAAAGAACGGGGTCAAATAATTACTTCCAAATTTTAAACATAACAAACAAACTTTAAAACAAAATATTTACAAAAATAGAAGATCACCAGGTTTAATAACGGGACTAAATGGCAAGCATGACAACGGACCGACCTTTTGCCCGGTCCGGTCCGCTCGACCCCCCGGTCCGGTCTACAAAAGGTCAAAAAATTTTTCGCATATTAGCACCTAAATGTGTTTTTAGGGTATTTTGATGCGCTGATTACGAATCTGGCATTAGTTTTTTCATATCCAGTCGAGGATTTCAAATTTTTGGACTAAAATAACCAATTTTGGCCAAAAAAATTCGCATTTTTCGCCCAAAACGGCAGTTTTTTATGTGCTACGATGGAACCGATTTGCCTAAAAACGCCCTTTTCCTAACTCCCACACTTGGGATATTGTTTTCTAAGAAATAGAGGTCGAAATTTATTTTCGAAACCGAATTTCATAAGATAAAAGAACATACAAACAGCAAAAGAGCGCCGCAAGCGAAAATTAGCGCCGCAGGCAAATTTTTTTTATAAAAATAGAGTTGTTTGCCAAAAATTTGCATTAAAAATTTTTTATATTTCAAAAATTTCAAATTTTTTCTGGGCGGCACCCGGAAGGGTGCCGCCGAATGCATTCTTAGGGGTGCTTGTTTTGTTTTGGTCGGTCCGGTTTGGTCCGCCGGACCGGCCACCCCCCGGTCCGGTCCGGTTGTCATGCTTGCTAAATGGAGCGTAAGTTTCTGGTTTAAACGATTCCATCGTTGCGTAAACGACTTTCAGAGATGTCGTCCAAATTCACGGATCGAATGCGAAAAGGCGCAGAGTCGGGCGAGCGGCGCTTGCGGAACACTTCCATGGGATTGTCTGCTCCGAAACTCGAATATCTGAAAATTATTCTATATTACTCATCGTGAGATTGTGGATTGCTGTTTAGGTATGCCAAGTGATCATTGACCCTTTAATCAGTCAAATGACTCATAAGGAACCACCCAATTTTATGACGAAAAGAGTGACGTCACAAGTCGTCCTATTCTTGAGTCACAGTGTTCAGCATATTTCTTTCATAATCAAATTCATAACAAATGTTTTGGGTAAAGTTTCAATGTTATATCAATACCTCCATACTAACGTAGTACTAGTCAAGTAGAAAGGGCGCGGCAAAGCCGCGCCCGTTGGAATCTCTTGTGGTTTGGTATTAGTTATCATATTTTTCCATTTTTCAAATTTTTCTGTTTTTCAGTTTTTCCATTTTCAGGATTCTTTCGGTTTTTTCCGTTAGTCCCTTCAACAACGTCTTAGGACCACTTTTTACTGCATTCCGAGCGTTTTTGGTTTTTGACCCCCCTGGAAATCGAAATAAGCCCCCCATGAATTTTTGAAATTTTTTTCCCGATAATTTTTCACCCTGAATCCGAATCCGTCTTCACTTTTTTCCACCGTCCCGCAGATCTCGAGATCTCACGGTTCCAGAGTCCACCTGCACATTATATATAGGAAAACTATAACTTTTATGCAAATTCCATATTAATACAAATTCTGCAGTGAAATACGTTTTCTGATGAGATTTTGATGGTTGTAATGCGCTGGAAATTTTACTGTTGAATTGACGTAGGGCTGCACAGAGATCTCATTTGATTGAATTCGACTGAAAATTATCAGCCTGGTTGGACTCAAGCAGGGGTCGGCTGATCCAGAACTGCCATTGATTTGGTCATATGCCATTGATATTCGATAGACTCTGATAGGTCTGGGTGAGTAATGAAGAGATAGAACCACACCTTTTTCGTCGTACTGTCTCTACGAAACCTGCACTATATTATCTGCCACGCACACAATGGTAGTAGACGGGAGCATGAAGCCTTACAGAGTAAAGACTGCGAAAGACTTCGATATTAACCCCTCATTTCCCCTCATTTCAACCCCTCATTTTTTGCCCATCTTTTGGCTTCCTAGCTCGAATCTGATATTGTCCTGAATCAGGATATGTAATTTGTTTACCCACTTTTTCTACGATTTAGCCCTGATAAAATGGGCATTTTCGAGACAAACCCCCGAACTCGAGGAAAATTGACGAATTTTGGAAGTCAGCGTAAATCCCCCTTATAGAAACCAGTTCGTACTTTTGGTCACCGATTTTCAAAAATTTTGCAATTTCTAAAATCCTTCGTAACTTTCGAAATTTGGCACCTTTTGCGGAAAATATAAAAAAAACTTGACTAGTAAATCGGATACGCAGAATCCAATAAGCTTGTCGAATTCCGTGCAGGACATATTTTTGGCGCAAATTTGAATTCGCATTAAATTTTCGAACCGTGAAAATCGCCATTTTTAATCGAATAAAAAATATTTGTCCCGTTATCAAGGGCACAAATGAGCTCTGTGTGCTAAAAATCAGCAAAATTCTACAGTCGGGCAATGAAGGGTTAATAACAATTGATGACATTTTTTTAGCTATGGTGTTGGCAGTTTGTTGGCTTCTGTCAGAATAAGTCCGTGAATTATGTCCATATATAGAGTTTATGTCCCATAGCAAAATTATACAAATCTAAAGTTTGACTAAAAGCAATACCATATAAGAAACCTTCACGTCCTAAGTTTCATTTAACTTTATTTCAGATTTCCATTTTCAGGATCTATATTATATTGCACTCAAATGGCGAAGATTCCTCTCTACATATTTTTTGTCATTACCGTAGTTCTACATATTGAAGGTGTGCTTTAAGTTTGCCTAAATTATGTCCATAAGGTCAATGAGAAGCACCGTACCCAACTTCTGTAGTAAATTTTTCGGGATGAAAATGTTAGACTCGAAGGGGACTACCCGACAAACACATTAAGCTGGTAAAGGTAGACAGTGTTAGAACGCTGTTTTACCACTGAATCAACGGAGTTAAAAACCAATACAGGGTACGAAATTTGTCGGTTTCGCTCAGTTGTTGCAAAATCGCGGCGATCGGGGAATATTTACAGAGCTTCCCGAGTATAAAAACTTTTAGCCAGAAAGAGCAAAAACCCGATATAAAGCGGTACCACTATAGAAAACCAGTTTTGTTCTAAAATCTGAGTGCCACGTCCATATAGGACTGGGCCATTAGTCACTATACCATATAGTGAACTTTTGAATATGTTTAACGCCTTGTTTATCAGAAAGGTCAATGAAAATTTTTAAAGACTTTCATACTTCTCAATTATTATGCACGTTTTAGTGAGAGCAGTCACTCACCATATGGAACTTTTCGACGAAAATGGACAAGAATTGATTTCAGGGTGGAGATTTTCTTCCAAGGGCCCTAAACTAAACGGATATGTACTGTGGCGAAAAGTATTAAAACAATTGCGATTACCGTACAATCCTCAAAAAATTATTGACCTTGTGCTGAAAATTACTTCACTATATACCAAAGATGAAAGTGGAGCTAAACATTACATTGAGCCTGAGGAAGAAATTGAATACGATGTACCTAGGAAAGCGTATGTGGCATGGTTGGGTAAGCGTAGCAAGAATGTAAGGGAGGCAAAAAATTTTTTTTCAGGGGGCAATGGTAAAAAGCGAGTAAGAAAAAACCCTATGCAATGTTCCCCTTGCGAACCAAACTGTAAGACCTTTTTTCTATTTACTTTCCTCATATTGCCCTCCGGAGATAAAATTATTTGCGTACCCCTGGGCGATCCCGTAGGCACATATTGGCTATATTAGAATTCTCCAGGGGCATATTTTACAGCAATGCCAGACTTTGGTATTCAAAAATTCAAACCAAAAGCTGCGTCATGCAATTAGCTCACTTCCAGTTTGCAAAAATACTAAGTTGCGTAATTATTTTAAGCATAAATTTGATCTTTTTGGGCAAAATTTTTAATTGGCACTCCGCAGCACCAAACCTTTCAAAAGGTAGGAAAACTTTCTTTGAGGAAGGTACAATGCAGTGCTGGATAAGTGGATCCCATAAAACTGAAAAGGCGACCGTATATGATTTCATGAACTCACTCTGGAGCAAACTAATCATATATCACTAGAAGCAGCGGGCCGCGCCATCATGGCGCGGCCTCGAGAAACCCAATATCAGAATGCCCTTGGCCCCAGCTTTCAACGGGATGTTTACATGTAAACATGTTTACATGTTCCCCGCCCCCGCGGGCCCCGCCCCCGCATTCCCCGCCACTCTCCCCCCAGCCAGCCCCAGCTGCGCCCATTTTCGGGTGCGCGACTCGCGCCCCAACCTGCCCCCAGCTGCGCCCAGGTGATAACGGTAACTTTGAATAGGATGGAGGTAACTCAGAAGGTAAATTTTTTTCGTCATATAAGTCGACCCTAATAAGCAACTTCCCCAAGTTACTTTGGTTGTGAGTGGGAAAAAAATTGCTCACCGACGGAGAATGGCGCTATAGGGGATAGGAATTTAGAACATCATCACGTGATTCGAAATGAACGAATCCTTAAAGGCGAGAAATTAGAGAAAGACCTTAGTTTGGAGAGGATGTTCGCGAAATTGAAGGAAAAGAAGTAGGAACAGACACATATCGGTGAAAAATAGCAATAAGAAAATGCAATTTTTGGATCTTGTCGGGAAAGGAAATATCGGAGTGTAGGGAATTTTTATAAAAGAATTTCTTATTGCCCCGCTTTTTAGATATTTGTGGAATATTCCTAACATTCTACAAATATCTCTACACATATATATATTACTTCCATAAAATTTCCCCTCAACATTTCCTTTCCCCCATTCGTTATTCCGCAGTAGTGCCCCTTTTGATTACACTACCCATGTCGTACTTTGTTGACCCACGATAGAACACATTTGTAGCTTTTGCACATTTCTAGCATAGTTAAAATTTTATATAAGTGACAGTTTTTTGTCTGGGTTTTCTGCGTGTAGAAATAGTGGTTTCCAAGTGAGGATTTTCTTAGGTGAACGATCGGTTCCTATGAGACAATTACATAGATAGCTATAAATTCTTCGAAAAGTTCGTATAACATTTACTATGTTTTATTTTAAGTGATATTATCGGAAATAAATCTATTTTGATACTAAAAGCTGCCATATAGACAACTGTATCATACCTGTGACTAACAGACTTATCTGTCACGTTCTTTTTTCCAATGTACTTTTGATTTTCGAGATTTCTTTCAGCTGGACCAATGAAAATAGCCGCCATCCACCCGCTGTTTTCATCACTCTGAAGCATACTATTCTTTTTAGAATAAAAAACTTCCCTTAACTGCATTTACACCAACTGCGGCTCTAGTCTCTTTTCTCTCTCTCTTTCTCTGCCAATCAATCCTTAGCATTATCCCTAGAGCATCTATTTTCTCTCACCGCCTCTGCATTTCCAACACTATTTCATCTCATATAATCTCCTGGATAGCAGATCTTTCTCCGGCGAATGTGCAATTATTGCGGGAGCTTTTCGTCAAATGTCTTTCGCCAGCGCCAATCGATCGAGAACTGGGACACACATAAACGTAATTGAACAAGCCATTGGCTTTCTTTAATGAAAAAGCAAACACATCTGTCTTGAGCGAGGCGGCTTGAGGAAGGGATATGAAATCCCGGATTTCTTCATGCCTTAGAGCGAGCTGAGATCTTAGGGCTAAGTCCTCTGGTGGGTCTTGGGGTGGGCCAGCTCTGCTCATTACTGGCGCTCATAATGGATTGATTTACTTACTCGGTGACTTATTTTACGAGATTTAGGGCGAAGTCCGGGCGGTTTACTGGTGACAGATAGGTCATTGTAACAAAAAGGAATGGTTTTTTCCGAGGAGCTAGGTGGGTTTTAAGGAAATTTTCATGAAAATCTCAATTAATATAACGTTTTTGAAATTAAGATCCATTGTGGAATTATTGACTGTTAGTTTTCATAAATATTTTTTGGATTGGTATATTACTTCAATTCATATTGTGGATGTTTCAGAAAAATGTGAATATTCAGATAAAGTTACTATTTACATTACAGAAAAACGCTTTCAGGCTAAAAAGAGACATTAAATGCCCTACAAGAGCATTAAATGTCTTGTATATGACAGATAAAGTGTTGATTGGCAAATGGTTATTTCCCGTTCTAACGTTTCGAGCTTAAAATAGCTGTGTGAGCATCAGCTCTCACCTACGATTTCCAGGATTTCGATTTATTTCTTACACAATTTAGACCTTTTGCCCCAAAAATTTGGAGATAATTTTGATTTCGATGACAAGTGATTTTTCAGGCTACGATCCAGAAGAGTGGGAAGAGTGTCCCGATCCCGACCATTGGCTCGCGTTCAGTTTTCCAACTCGAGTGCTTATGAGCATTTTGACTATTATAGTCTCAGTGCTGTTTTTCTGGGTGATTGAAAAGCGCAAAAGTTGGGACAAACCCATCAAGGCTGAAGAAGAGAAAAGCTCAGTAAAACGCGAAAATGAGGTTTACATTTTGAAATAGCGCGCTTTTTAACATCGGCACATCACAATGATTTATTCTGATTGACTTGATGAAGAACCTATAGCAATTTTCAAAAGAAAAGGGTGTAACTCTGAATTTTTTGCTGTTCTTCCACGTAATTTACTCTCCAAATTTAGTCTTCTCTCGATCGGGACCCGCCAAAATTGGCCCGAACATCAAAGTTTTTTGAAAATTTTCCAGCCTAATGATCGATCACAAAGGAAAATCAGTCACGACCAAAATGGTCCTAAGTAATGAGGTTAAGCTCATCGTGTAAGATTTATAAACACCGCTTTTTCATTCAATTATAGCTCAACACTGATGTCATTATCTATGAAAAACTATAGTATAGATTTTCCTGGCCAAAATTCAATCTCATCAAGCTCGTTATTCAAGTGATCATTATTTAACTTTAGGCAAGTGATCGTCAAAGCAGAAGAGATGCAGAGGAAAGGAGAAACCCATTGGAAGAGTCATGGCCTCAAATCATCGAAGAGAACAGAAGTCGTACTGCATCTGCCACGCCACGAAGACGTCGCAGTTCGAAGAAGGCTATGACACCGTAAGCAATTTCTCATTTTTGCCAGTAATGTCAATATTCTGGAACGGTACAGCTCTGGTTCAGTCAGAGGAAGATTGCTCAACGAAAAATTCCTTTATAAATTTCTTTCTGAAATACTCCCTAAAGCCTCTATAACATAAAACGGATTTCAGGATTTTCACGAACCAATGTCTAATTTTTCTACAAATTTGAAAGCATCGTGACTTCTTTTGGTTTTATGCATTTTCTGAAATTTCACCAAAAATATTGGTAACACAATGTAACATTTTCCGTTCAATTTTTGTATAAGAGAATTGGTGCAAAAATACGATCTGTTTCTAAAAATGAGCAAACATTAGAGAGTAAATTCGCCTTTAATTTTAACTTATTGGGAACCTTGCAGAATTATTTTAAAATTTGCTACGAATTTTCTTGGCACCTGTAATTTTCGAATTCTCTCACCTTTTGCAGAGCTATAAAAAATTTGCTGAGTAAATCGACCTCGTAGATTCCAAAAAACACAAACTTACGCTCATTGTCCATTTTTCTTAGAATATTTTCCTCATGTTAAGGCTCAAGAAAGTGATAATAGCTCTACGCAAAACTAATTCCTTAGTCTAAATTATATTTAACGCCATGTTATATCATGAATCCTATAATTCAATCTCCTTCCGGGCAGTTTAAAAAATTTAACGATTGAGTTGTTTATGGCATTTTATGTATTTATAAAGCGTTTTTTAAACGCAAGATAAAATGCTTTTACGTAATAAAATTTTTAGTAAAGATTAAAAACCAAAAATAATAGCTAATATATATCATACTGTCTGCTTCTTCATAAACTGTTAATTTATAGAGAAGAACAAAGTGCGTTATTGGATTGGGAGCGACAATTGAACGAAGTGGCAGAACGTCGTCTTCGGGAGACTCAAGAAGAAGTGAGCACAAGGGCACAATCCTCTCATCCGTATCTTGAAAGTGGGCGAGGTGTTGACCGATTACCGTTAACCGATGAAGTCGAGTTGAACTCCACATTTGGTTTGCCACAAAATGCTTTTGACAATCAATCTATGCTCAGCGACTTTACGGGAGGCACCTCAGCCATACTCAGAGAGTGAGATTCTAACTATTTGAGCAGAAATCCGAAAATAGCTGATTTTTCTAGCCTCTTAAAAATATGCGGTACTTAAGCTTGACCTTGAGGGCTGAAACAGGGGCTAAAACAGGGCTGCATAACTATGAGTTTAGATTTAAGCTTGACCTTGAGATCTAAACAGGATCTGCTTAAACAGGGCTGCATGATTATAAGTTTAGACTTAAAGTCTAAAAACCTTGCTGATAAATAAGATCCAGTTTTCCCTTTCCCAGGTTCTGTTGTCTTTCAAAAAATTTACCCTTTATTGAAATTATCGTATTTCCTCTAATAGAATCCCTGGAGGTATTTAGAACCATCGAGTAAAAAGCGGTCAGCAAATTCGGGACTTACGATTTATGATTTAGTATACAACGCTTGCGAGTATCGGAATGTGCTACACCGCCAAGTACTCCACCAGGTAAGAATTTTTAGTTTCATAATCTTATGAAAATTTGTCCTCTATCAAAAGTAAAAAACGTTCTGGAAAAGTTATAAAATTATAAATTAGAGAATTTTCTTGTACTGTTATTTTATATTTGTCTATAAGGCATTTCTGTGTTTTTAGGCGGAGCTCCGTCTTTTGAGGCCCATTATCGCCAAACGGCCGATGACCTGCAAAAGAAACTAACGGCAGAGATAAAACACAATGCAACCCAAACACCACATTCATCGTTGGCTGACATTCAAAAGCAACTTACTGAGCAGTTACAACAGCGGTATGAAGAGGACATTAGACAGGTGAGATTTTGATTATATGACGGGAGTAATCACATATTGCCTGGGGCAGAATGTCACTATTGTAAGGGAAAGACGCACAGAAAAACGCTCACTAACAACATTTTTAATGAGGCTATGATTTAAGTACATCCGCGCTTAAGTCTTAACAAATTTAGGCTGGTAAGACCTAAGCTTAGAACTAAG
Organism: Ditylenchus destructor; assembly: GCA_022814885.1. Taxonomy (NCBI): domain Eukaryota; kingdom Metazoa; phylum Nematoda; class Chromadorea; order Rhabditida; family Anguinidae; genus Ditylenchus; species Ditylenchus destructor. The sequence goes on along the minus strand of JAKKPZ010000028.1, from coordinate 678,672 downwards.
CGTAATTAGAAGTGTAGGTTTTTATTTAAGAGTAATGTTGTCCTTGCACTTACACTTAAACGTAAGATTGTATTTCATATTTCTATCTTCCTGAAAACAGCTGGCTAAAAAATCAAAAAAGTGTCATAAATGTACAGCAATTTTTTAGGCAGTAGACCGACTTCAAAGAGAGCATGCCGATGAAGTTGACGAAGATATTGGAGAACAATTGCGGCATCAACTCGAAAGTCAAATCCAAGGTGTGGTCCGGGAGCGATGGCCGAGCCAGGGACAGTCCCCGGAATTTACTATTGGGTATGTAGTGTTAGTCCAATACTATATTTGTTATGGAATTTGGATTTAGGGATGATCGCGACGATACTTTAAAGAAGAGGGATGTTGTTAAAGGGGGAGATAAGAAAGACGAGACGATCGAAATATCTGGTCAGGTAAGGCTCTCGAATCGGAAACATAAATTTTTGAGAGTAATATAACTATTACAAAAGCGTTATGGCTATCCAGAAAAATAATTATAGTTTGAAAATATGAATTTCTGTCAATAATACCCTTTCCAATTTTTGGAGCAATTTCTGCATTTTTATTAGAGCTCATCGAGAGAAGAAACACTTTTTGAAATTAGGTAAAATCTCGAATTCCGATAGTTATTTCTCATAAATATTTAGATTCAGTCGGCGCCACCAAATAAGCCATCGGAGGAATTCGAACAGGATGGAAGCCCTAAAGGAACCGTTCGTGGATCCATTAATGGAAAGGGCTCTTCGAGCAGTGACGACGGTTTTGTAAAAGTTGAACGAGAGGACGAAGGTTAGTCTTGGCAGTTTTCTGGCCCTAAGTGCACCGTAAATCATATATCAGAAAATATTGCACTTGGCAGGTCAAAATTTTGGGGTGACTACCGTTGAAATGCGTACCTTTTAGAGGTGCTTGACAAAATTTTCATACCTTTGCGAATTTCCAAAGGTTGCAACCCGGTTAACTATGCTGGCTACGGGCCGCTTTCGTGAGCTCGGACATTCAGCTTTAGTAGACTGGCTCGTAATTTCCGATATCGCTAACCCGCTATTTCTAGGACCAGACGAGTTGCAACAACAAAATCTCCCGGGCAGTTTCCTTACGCCGATTATGGCCACTGGTATGCACCGAGAACAATCTGAACCGGAAATGCTCACTGCACCATCTCCGACTATGGAAGAATGGAGCGATAGTGGAGGCGGAATCAGTCCCGGACAGAGAGTCAGCATCGATATCGATGATACGGTAAAAACTGTTAGAAGATTCGCAACAAAATATTGGCTTTGTTTAGACAGAAGATTTGTTAGATAAAAATTTTTTCATTTGTTTTCTGATATTTTTGCAATTATTTTGACAAAACTAGTTTTTCACGTTGCTTGTCTGAAATTCCAGCTAAGTGATTTTATCTAGTAAAGAAATGGTAGCTTGATGACATAAATTATCAAGCACTTGCGTAAATTTTTAAAACACTACGATATTCAGGTAACTGCTGACGACATTGAATTCGTTCTGAGGAGTGGAGGCCAACCTCAAGTTCAGGTGGAACAACAAAGTCCAGTATCAAGTAACTCGCCACCTGAAGAAGTTCTGGATCTCGACATCGGTGAGGAAGAAGGGTTAGGACAATATGACCCCCAGCAGAGTGTTACTATTCCGGACTCTCTAGATGCTCATAGAAATGAACTTTTGCTGAAACGAGCGGATGACTTGAGCCTTACTAAAGCACGAGATAATGTGGTGAGTATTTGGGCATAAAATAAAATTGCCAGAGGCGATCAATTTAATAATAATAGTTATGAGGTTTATCAGAGACCACAATTTTTGATTACCGCTTTGATTATCGATAACTAAAGAGTGATTCATCTGTGTCATGATAGGCAGGGTTGCGCGCTTGGACATATGAACTCTTTGCGCTATGGTTCGGAATATTACAAGCGCCAGTGGTCTTTTGCTCCGCTTGCCACTGAATTTCTCAACTTACGAAGAGAGATCATTACTGATCACTGTACTCTAAACACCTAGTATTGGGCCTTGGCTGGCTTTCAGTGGCGATCTGGGCGTATAACCATGGACGATGTAGAATTTCACTGCAGAAATTTCATATCCTAAGTGGCAAAATCTCGATTTTCAGGATTCAATGACCTGTCTTTTTACCGTTTTTTCTCTTGAATAAGTCCCCCTTTCAAATTGGGGCTCGAATTAGCGAAGCTGAGCATTTACAACTTTATATCTTCTAGAAATTTCTTGTAGCCTAAGTCTTTAACTACAACCTATTACAAACTCAGAATTTTTAGGAAATTTATAAACCTAATAATAAATAACCTTGACGTAATCTTGGCGTTCTTCCGAAGGGGCTTATTCAAGAGCAAATAACGGTAACTGTAATTTAGGACAAGCGTGTGACAGGCGAAGAAATTGACTACCCCTTCGACGAGGCATTGAATCAGCAAGAATCCCGAACAAGCGAAGGTGAGAAAAAGCTCACTCCAGAAGAGAAACGTGCCTTGGACGCAAGAGAAGAAGAGCAAATGCTCAACTTGCTGCAAGAGTACGATATGGCCGCCGCAGGTGGAATGCTCGGACAGCCATCTCCAGCTTCTCAACACGGTTAGCTTCGGCCTTTGAGGATAAAAAAAAATGACATTGGAGGAAAAAGGAAGCCTAACCAGAATCTGAAGGGTATATAAAATCAAGAACCAGCACCAAGAATTTCAAGTTTAGCCGGGATTGGAATTAGGTCTGGACCGCTTTACTCACTTAAACCGCTTGGGAATCTTGGCTGTCATAAATTTCTAGAATAATTTCCCAAAAATTGGTCATGATCACATTTTTTGGATCTGTAATTTAATAATTTAGCCCCTTCCGTGAGTTCTGTGGAGTCACCTACCGGCTTCCACATCGTGGAGATAGCTCCAGTTTCACCTGATATCCCGAGCACACCGCCGCCTCGAAAAATGCACAAAAGAGGATCCGATCCACACTCAACTCTCTCTGACGAAAAATCTCGCTATGAACAATTGGAAGAGCCAATTCCTGGCCAAATCTCCATTGTTGTACCAACTCGAGCGCCTAATGACTCAAAAGTTCATCAGCTGAACGCTGGTGTGTCGGACGTTCAAGAAGTTCCAATGACACAAGATCGCCCTGGTGCGCTGCAATCTCACCTGGTTCGTCAGGGACCAGTAATAGGTAAGCTTGAAGGAAAAAATTGTTCCCGAAAGTATTCTTTTGAAACATTGTTGGAATTACAGTGATTCTTGGCTTTCAAGAATTTAACATTTTAAGAATCTGATGAGCGTTGGAGCGAGGAACGCCGGAATATTGATGAGATTGATCGCCGAGAACGAGTCTTTATATCCGAAAAACCACTCGATGATGATCCTCGGCGCTTGGCTCAGGCTGAAACGTACTTGAAAGATGCAATGGATTTCATGGAGAACCGAGAGCCGCCTAGGAGATCTGGATCTTCTTCAACTGGAGTGTGCGCCGGAGGGTTTGTCATGGAGGTACCAGACTTTATCATTTACCTGTCTCTTGATCCTAGTTAATTTTCATTGGCTTCCAGGAGGAAATGCTCGAAAGTGACAAAGGTCAACCGCCCGCTGCCCCAAAAATTGGGGACCAAGGTCCGGGCTGGAGATCGTCCGATGAGAAAGCGAGAATAGATGTGCCTGGGTTGGTCAGCGATACTCAGCAACAAAATGCATCTGCAGATCCGACCAGTCGATTGGTGAAAACTAACGAGGTAAATTTTTTGCAAATATCAATTTCCGTTCACTCTCAATTCCGACAGTGGACAGTTCCAATGTTTGGTCGGGCACAAAAGTGGAATTTAGTGAGGCGATTTTTTACTATTTTTCATGCAGCAAAACGGAATCCTGGATCTCGCATATTTGCGGACCCAGAAGGAGTCCTATTTACCAAGCCGCTATCCAGAATAATCCAGTTTCCGAATGGAACTCCTTCCAGGTGCGTAGTTATTCAGGATTACGTTTTGTATTATATGAAAAATTGCCTCACGAGAAAACACGCCCTCTCCTGACAGGTGAAAAAGGGGAATGTGCTGTCCAGGTACTAACCAAATTTTTAATTCCAATTTTACAATCGTTTCTTTTTATGAACGCGGGATAAAAGGTTCCATAAGCTCAAAAGACAAATGAATTGAGTCAAACCCGTTCATTTTCAGAAGTTATGAAATCTTGAAAGTTTCCAGGTATTTGGAAAAGCTGAACGAGCAGTCACGGCAGGAGGTGAGCCCAGTTTTGACGAAGAAGCCGATGACGCAATCACTTATGCGCCTGAAATTCAGGTATTCCATAGTAATTTTCTTAGAACTTGTACGAAATCCAATAACCTTCAAATTCGGGATCGGCTTGAACTAAAATCTATAAGGGTACAAAATTTCGCCCAGTTTATCAATTTTTGCGAAATCCCACAGCTTTTCTCAGTGATTTCCGGTTCGAGAATATGTATCTTTATTGAATGGATCAAAAGTTTCTACACAAGCTAGCTGCGCGATAAAAAACTGATATTGTCGAAAGCATAATAGTAAATCTTATTTTGGCCTGAATATTTGATTGTTTAAATTAACGGCTCAAAATTCCTGGAGCATACTTTCTCATTCAAAAGAAGCTTTATATGCCTTGCGTGCATTTTTTCCGATATACAATTTCACCAGTCAATTTCAGTCTGTCGAAATTCCTCCCGATCAAATCAGCGAGAGTAGTCTGAACCTGGTGGAGAATTTGGAATCAGAGCATCATGACTACAAGCCGCCCCAGGCAGGGACCCAAAAAGCAGATGATCAGAAATCAAAAGAAACTGCAGCAAAAGTTGACTCCATAACAAAGCAGGAAAAATTGGCAGAATCGAATTTATTAGAAAGTACGAATGGTAGGGCAGGAAAGGTAACGGAGGAGTCAAATCTCCGTCGAGAGCCATCTCCGAGACGACCTTCGCCGACAAGACGGCCCTCGGCACCACAGTTCCATATTTTGAGGAAGAACGACAAAAATGGCTTTGACGATATATCGACGTCCTCGATGTCTTCGACGAGCAAGGTATTGGATTTTCAATAGTTGTCAGAAAATGGGAAAAGTGAGGAAAAAATTTATCTAAAGTAAATATTATTCAAGCAATTGCACTTTTGTTACCAAGTTACTTTGCTTGACTGAAATCGTTTATCATCACCAGTTAATAACTATTGAATTTTCAGTCGATGCACAAACAGAGCAGTTTGCTCAGCGCCTTGGGCGTTACTAGCACACAGGTAATTACTGATGATATATTTTTACTCAAGCGTAAAAATAGGGTAATATAGAGTTCTTGGAACAGTGCCTTTCATTAACAGAAACAAGTTTTTATAGGGATTTAGATAAGAATTTTTCTCATAAAAGGTATCTTATGAATACTCTTTTGGCAAAAATTGAAATTTTGGCCAAAAATGTTCGCATAAAAGTCATTTTCTTTAAAAAATATGGTCATGGAGCTTTCCGCATCCTTATTACAATCTTCGAATTTTTCTGGTTACTGTTATGTTCACGAGAATATTAATAAGTGAATATTCATTTTCTTCAACTTTCAGGAAATGCTATTGAAATTGCCCAGCTTAGATGCACTCTCTGATGCGATGAGAAAAGCCGGCCTGGAATCAACCAATTTAATTTTCGGTATGATTGTGCTTAAAATGGCAAATTTAATCAAAAACATGATTTTGTTATGAAAAATGTCACTATTGAAAAACAATTATCAGTTTTTATTAATCAAAATGCTAAATAGTAAAACAATTATCAAAAGTTACCTTTATTCTCCAAAATATTCCAAGTAAAATGCTTACAAGTTGGGTTTTTCGAATTTCGGTACAAAATATACTAATTCTTCCAAGATTCTTTATTCCTACTTTTCCCGAATCTATACTATATAAAATTTCAGGTATTGACTACACAGCCAGTAACAAATACCAAGGCGAACGTTCTTTCAAGGGCAGGTATGAAATTTTTTCTATTGTGTCCTTGAAAATATAATGTAATCTAGATCGCTTCACTCTGTGGCAGATTCAAGGACCGAAAATCCCTATCAGCAAGTGATAAAAATCATGGGCCGAACTTTGGCGCCGTTCGCCACCTCCAGCGGAATTCCAGTGTACGGCTTTGGCGACTCGACCACAGGCGATTGGTCGGTCTTTCCGCTGAATGGAACTAAAGTGGAGGAGTGTCGAGATTTGGAGGAAGTACTCAGGTGAGTCGGAGTAGTTTGCAGCGGAATTTTTTTGGCACATACCTCTAAAACTGGGATAATTTCATTTTAGCATTTTCAATGTTGCCAGACAGTTCTCCGACATTTTAGCTAAAAGTTGTGAGAAGATTGAAAATTTCTCTCTGATAAAGTTAAGGTTCTAACTTATAGGAGTTATCCTGGAATGTTTGGGCCCCCAGTACTAAACCAAAATATCGTATTTATTCCAAAAGAAGTCATCTGGAATCGAAGAAATCACATAATAGAAGTTCACTGTACATACAAGACCTCTGAGGTTGTATAGGAAGAAAAACGGTACTTTTGCACTGGGGAGTGTGCAGCCTTTTTTTCACAATTTATGACCACATGAAATAAACCAGTAGCATCCTAGGGTACTTTTTGAAGCTGAATCCAAATCTGACATTATTTCCCAAGTCTGACCTCAAGAGTAAGCGTAAGCTTAAGCTTGAACTTAAGTGTGAACTTAAAATTCAAGTTTTTGGCTAGGAAATCCTGGAAAGTACCATCCTAAGGTAGTTTTTAAAGCTGAATCCGAATCTGACATTATTTTCCAAGTCTGATCTCAAGAGTAAGCGTGAGCTTAAGCTTGAGCTTAAGTGTGAACTTAAGTTTTTGAAGCTGAATCCGAATCTGACATTATTTCCTAAGATCCTGACATTATTTGCTAAGATCCTAAGATACTGATCCTAACGGTAATATGGCAAAAGCTTGAATTTTAAGCTCACACTTAAGTTCAAGCTTGAGGTCAGGCACTCGAAATAATCATATTCGGATTCTCCATACTTGAAAACGGTAATATGGCAAAAACTTGAATTTTTAAACTCGCACTTAATTTCAAGCTTAACAGCGATTTTCTGTAATTCTGAACCCCGGCCCACAGGGCCAGTCCGACAGGAAAAATTTTGTTGTTGATGTTTTTCGCTAAATAACCTAATTCGGATGCGGCGGTTCCGAATCCGGCGTTAGAATTTCCCGAACGGCTCAATTTCGAGAAATTTCCTTATATGGAAGTTGCCGGTCTCGAATTTTGACCTGCCTCTGTTCTTCGGCTCATAAATCTCGTCTACTGAAAAAGTTATATGTCATGTTATATATCGTTAGAAAGCTGCTTATATGTACATTATTTATATAATAAACCCAGGCCCACATCCATTTAAATTCTTAAAGTTATTACATTTTTCGTGAAAATTTTCGTAATTTTTCAAGGTAAAATTTTACACTAATTCGAATTATTTTCTGTATTTTTCGTTTTCCTCCGCCGAGAAAATGTAAATTCAGCATTTCGGCGTAATTTCGCTCATATTTGTGCAAAAAAATCGAAAATTTACATTCGATACACCCCTCAAAACGGGGGTCTGAAGTTGCGAAAAACGGCCATTTTTGCCACTTTTTGCGCTTTTTTCCACTTTTTGTCAAATCCAGGCCCTTGCATTTTTTATATAATGAGGCGACCTAAAATATGTTAATAGCTTAAAAACTGTCCCCATCTGAGATCTCTAGATCCCAAAAGAGAACTCACTGGGGACTCACAAATTTTATGGATTTCGACATCTCTGAATATACCTCACTTTCCACTTTTTTCCATACAAACTGAAATTTCGGGAGCTGTTTTCGACCATTTTCCATAGGGAAAGTGCCCAAACGGAGTCCATATTCGGATCCGCCGCAAAATTCTGGGTAGGATAGGTCAAAATTCGAGACCGGCAACTTCCATATAAGGAAATTTCTCGAAATTGAGCCGATCGGGAAATTCTAACGCCGGATTCGGAACCGCCGCATCCGAATTAGGTTATTTAGCGAAAAACATCAACAACAAAATTTTTCCTATTGGACAATCGAGGTTCAGTATTACAGAAAATCGCTCTTAAGCTCACGCTTACTCTTGAGATCTCAAGCTCAAGCTTGAGATCAGACTTGAGATCATTTATTATTCACTCGTTATGATCTTATACTGCTTTATTTCATCATTGCTTGCTTCTATCACAGTAATTGAATAAAAATCTGAATCATAAATTGTGAAAAAAGGCTGCACACTCCCAAGTGCAAAAGTACCGAAAAACTGCCTCTTTGAATTTTGTAATCCGGAGCTACAACTCATCTCTATGTAGTGAAAATCCACAATAACTACCAAAATTTTTTGCAAAAATGCAAACTAAAAATGAGACATTGAATCAATTTTTATTGTGATAACATTTTCAGAGTATACAACGCAGTGACGCCGAACGTGGACTTGAGTGGTCCCACAAACTTTGCTCCTCTCATTCACAAGGCGGTTAAATTGTGCCAAAAGAATCAGGATGTAAGTCTTCTTGTACATTACAACATAATTTTGAGACACATCCCCATTATATTTTAGTACCACATCCTGGTGATTATCGCCGATGGCCAAGTGACCAACGAGCGAGCCACGAGAAAAGCCATAGTGCAAGCTTGTCAATATCCACTGTCAATAATTGTCGTGGGTGTTGGAGATGGGCCGTGGGATATGATGAGGGTTTGTTTTATTTTACTGTATTATAGGAAAATATATCAAAATGGTTGACAAAGTCTCATAGTAGGATGAAATTTTAAAAATCACAACAATCATATTTTTTAAGCGATTTTCATTAATTTTATCTCCGAAGTTTTGCCGATGTCAAACCAGAAATGTCTTGAACTCTAGAAGAGATTATTTGGAAAGGAAACGTAATGATCAAATTTTGACCAATCTCGAAAAGAGCATTTCGGAGAGCGAAACTTAGAGCAACTTAAAATGTCGTCAAAAATAAATACTAATGTCAATACTTAAAAAATTGCTTTAGGTTTTCGACGAATCACTCCCGAAACGGCCGTGGGACAATTTCCACTTTGTCGAATTCCACGAGATCATCAACGAGCGGAACGACTCCGAAGAGGCTAGCGAACTGAACTTCGCCATACATTCGTTGCTTGAGGTGCCTGACCAGTACCAACTCATCCAGAAAATGGGATTGTTGCCGAACTTGAAGCACACCCCGGCCACTTCCAAAGCATCCACAGCAAATACAACGCCGCTGCCGGAACGAGAGGACAATATTGAAGACTTTGTTTAGAAAATACAAATGTTACATTTTATTAAACTTTATTATACAAATGTATTATTATTTGTTCACCGTAGCGATAACATCAAATAAAGAGACCGTTATTTTGATCTAGACTGTGGATTATGATACTTAAGAGTCAAAACGACAAATGAGAAAGTTCTCCGGTGGGAGAAACAGCAATTTGGCACTTTAAAATGAAAAATATCAACAATTGCGGGAAAATATCGGCACGATTGGGGAATATACCCGAACAACAAATTGAGTATTACAAAGCATTAGCGTGAGAGAATATAAGGAAATTGGAATAACGTGCTTCTTTTAATAATGTTGTACTGGCTTTGGTCGGTAAAAATGCGAAGGGGCCATTAGTAAATCTACATTAGGTTTTGATCTAGGTTTCACTTTTTCGTACGAAAGTTGCAGGAGTAAATTGTAAAGCTATTACTAAGTTTTGACATGCGCAAAAATTATTACTATAATTCCTAATAGAAAAATACTAAAACAAACACATTATGAATGATATAATTTTACATTATGCACCATTTGCGTGTTCAAAGCGAAAGTCCTTGAGCGTCTTTGTGCGGAGGTCGATGTGCCTTAGGTACTTGTAGCCACAACGTAGCATGAAAAAGCTCAGAGCTATTCCCATAATTGAGCGACCGCATGTTTTGAGTCTGAAAATGATCATGTTAGAATAATCTTTAAACTCACTGTGCACTAATTATTTGTCTTAATTTTTAGTAATTACTCAATTCTCGCAATAATCATCAATTTTTGCATCTAAACGGGAACCTGCCAAGTCATTAAATACGCCCATTATGTCAAAATGTTCAAAGTGATATATGAGAAAGCTAATCGTTTATAGGTTAAATACTTTCAATAATATCAGAACAACCAAAGATCATAAAATTCATGATAAATACCTTTCGGGTAAGAATGGTTTGAGTAGAACTGCGAACAATAGAGATCCAAAGTTGAACATAACAGAAGAGAACACAGAATATTCGACTCTGTTGTATGCGTTCAGGTGATGTAAATGGGGCCGAAAGAAAACGTAGAATCCAATTCCAAGATGTGAATTGATTAGGAAGGCATTGCTTATGGCCACATCGTAGATTGGAAACAATCTGTAAAGTAAATGTCTTAGAAAACAAAAAATTTCTCTGACAATCATTTAACTCAAATTTTGCTGAAAATTCCATATGCTAAATTTTCAGACGCGAATTAGAGTTTCTTGATCGAGATAAAATTGTGGCAGAAATATGAAATATGGGAATTGGATAATTTCTGAATTTAATTCTGGACAATTTTATAAATTCATCACTAAATTTTAGGATTCTAAAAATAATTTAAATACTAAAAATTGTGACAAGCATACATTTGCCATATGAAATAATGAAAAATTTTTGTATTCACAAACCTGGCCAAAATTGAAGGCGAGAAGAGATGCACTGTGAACAGTGAATGGCTGACAGCTCCACTCAGAGGAAGATAGTGCCTTATAACGGTTCTTTTATTGACATCTGGCAGAAATTGACGACGCCATTCGCTAATGTCGCGCCAGCTGGGCATCCAATTCATCATCGTTGATCTATAATAAATTAAATTTTATTATCAATTAAAAATCGCAACATCAATCTCGACTATTTATAATTGTTGCATTGTTTATTGTACGGATTAAGGAATGCCTAGTGTCTAATTTTAATCATTAGACTGAGGTAAAGGAAACTTTGCAAAGAAGACAGAACTGATTTCTCTCAAATTTACGAAAATAAAAATACCAAACTAAAAACTGAAAAGAGAAAGGATTGAAATGCTGAAAAATCAACTAAAGCAAAAAATCGTTCTTTCTGAGAGTCCATTTTCGACCTGAAAAATTGCACAGGCACTGAAAGGGTTATGTTTGCTTTGTTCGCTTCAAAAGTGATATAAAACGGAAATAATTAAATTCTAAAAATTTCAAAACACTGCTTTACAATATTAAGCGCATAAAATCTGATGGAAAATACAAATAATTTAACTCTCGAAAAAGATAACCTAACTCAAGAAATCTATTGTTATCAAATCATGAAAATTTTTGATTGGAAAAGAATGTTTACTCAAAACTTATATTCAACACCTAAGGATATCATTCTCAAGATCTTCGGTACACTTGCTCAAGTTCCGACGTTATAATACACCTCTAAATCTGCAGCACGTTCATACACACAAATGTACGTTAAAAAGTTTTAGTTCGAGATAAAGATGATCAATCAATCAGCAAGGAGGAAGAAAGACAAAACAAACCCATGCAGCAAGAGTTCTGCGACCTCTGTTCCCTGGAGAGTGTTTTTCTTTGCTTGCGGCAATAGCGGAACAACAGGAAAGAGTAATGAAGCAGAAAATAGAGACAAACAAACGAGTGCAATGAGAAGAGATGCGTTAAATTTGGGCAGCGATTTCTCCATTTGAATGGGCGTTAAAAGAGCGCTAATTTAAATCGCTTTTTTGCTTGCTAGTGAAATTCGAGCTGAATGTGTGGACATTCAAACACAAACTACAATCGGGCTCTCACACAAATAATTTGAAAGGCAAAATTTGACGTTTTGTGTCAATTTTCTATAAAGAAGCAGTCAAAATTTTACGCTGAGAAAAAATATCAAATATAGATCTAACAACCAGTAGCGTGCTGGGCCCATAACCCAGAAGTCGGTGGATTGAAACCACCCCCTGCTAACATTTTTCCTTTTTAATGTTGAAAAGTTAGCATTACAGTTCGAGCAGGTAGTTTTTGTAAAATATAAAAATTCCGAAAAGTATGTTGCTTCTTCGTGAAATTTTGCACCTTTGGAAATATTTCTAAACATTGTCGAAGATTCATTTGTTTTTTGGGATTTTTAGAAGGTTCGACACTCCATTCATTTCCTAGCTGGTCCGGGCGCATCTAATGGTTGGGTCGAAAGACGTCCCTGTAGAATGATTATCAAGAAAATGTATTATGAAACTTACAGCTTAAATACCTTTTTGATGACAGATGAACAAACATAAACTGCTCATAATGAGGAACTTACATAGGTAAATTTGGAAACAAAAAGTTGATTTCCCTGTCGTAAACACGTGAAAATTGTATGTCGTACTTTTCACACGTCGGTCCTATAAATAAATCCGTATAAAATCTTATGACATTTCGCATAAAATCAAGATTCACGTATAGGGTTGGACAGGTGTGAGGAAGACACAGACCCAATATCAAATGAGGAACAGACATTTGAAAAATTGAAAGTTCTTTCATAAACGTGCTCAGTCCTGTTTAAGGAATGTGCAATAATAAGCTTTAAAAGGAAGGATGTAATCATGTTATTTTACGCCATTTTTTTGGCCAAATATCAAAATTCTGATGTAGACTTAAGTCAGTTTTTCCTGAGGATTGATATAAAATGAAAAAACTCAATGTGGCCACTCTTCCTGTCACATTTTAAACTTTACCAACACCTCCCGATAAAAATTTTTAAAAGTAAATCAGTCTATACTTTAATTTACATCTAGAATTTACAGCGAAAAAAAAAAATTACTCGCGAAGAAAAATTATTCACACAAAATTCAGAATTTTAGCTCACTCCTGTTTTTTGCGCTTAGAGAAGTATGTTTACCGTATCCCTGTTAATTCCGTCCATCCTCTAATTTCCGCCCACGTCTCGCTGATTCCGCTCGACACCCTTGGCACCTGGAGTGAAATTCGTGTATATCTCGCCGGATTACGTATGTTTAGCCAGTTTTAAAAATATTTTGCCCTCAAAAATCATAGAAAAATGACTTTGAAATTAAAAAATTTCAAATTTTTGGAGGGTTGAATAATTTCCGCCCATGGGCGTAATTAAAAGGGAATCCCTATATACCGTATTCCCTGTAATTACTACCCCCGGGGTAATAATTTTTCAAACGAGCTCCAGGGGGGTAATAATTAGAGGGGGGTAATAATTACAGGAGGGGTAATAATATTTCAATGTCGCCGCGCCTCCGGCGCGGCGAAAATTTTGAGAATTTTTTACGAAAAACTAAAAATTTTCAGTGTTCTGGGGTTGAATATTTCAAAAATTTATCGTCAAAATTTACCTTTTTAGCTAAATTTCTGAAACTTTTTCCCATTTTTGTCAAAGTTTCTCGAATAATTTTCAAAATTTAAACCATTTTGAATTCGCGGCCGAAATTATTTGGGCAAGATTTGAATTTTTCTAATTTATTATCAATATTTTACTAATTTTCGTGAGATTTTTATGAAAGCTTTCCATTTTCTGAATGATTTTAAAATTAATCTCTAAATTTTTAAGCGCATTTATTGCTCTGAATCATTGTTGACTATGAATTTTACTTTTTTAGCTATATTTCTTAAATAGTTTTCAAAATTTAAACCGATTTTTTCCTTTCAGTTTTCACAATTTTTTATAATTTGAGTGAAGGCTAAATTTGTCTGAAGGCTAAAGGCATGGATAATATTTTTCTCAAAAAATCTTGAAAATGCAGGATAAATGATTCTGGTTTATAATAAATAAATTTCAATATAAATTTGAAAATGATATAATAATGACTAAATCGAAAATGGAAAGTTCTATACAAAAATATCTAATTTTTCGAATTTTTTTAAGAATTCATCTCAAAAAACATGTTGAATCCTGAAACTTGAATCCTGAAACTTTAATTAAACACTATTTTTTAAACCTAAATTTGATTTTAATTTGATTTTTTAGCAATTTTCAGGAGATTTTTAAATATTTTGCTTAAATTTGCCAAAATTTTGAATAATAATATCAGATTTAAATCCCTAAAATTAATTTTTTCATGTTTTTATAATTTGTCTGAAGGCTAAAGGCATGGATAATATTTTTCTCAAAAAATCTTGAAAATGCAGGATAAATGATTCTAGTTTATAATAAATAAATTTCAATATAAATTTCAATATAAATGGAAAGTTCTATCAAAAATAGATAATTTTTCGTTTTTATTCGAAAATACGAATTATTTTTCTATTATGGGCGAGTTCCATTTCTCATAGCTCCATCTTTTGGCCAGGCTTTCATATTTTTGGCGCGAATTTGAACACTGTTTTTCGACTAGCTCTTTTCAATGGAATCAAAAGCTTTCCAAATTTGTTTTATCGTTATTACTGCTTATAAAATGTCTTCAAACTTCAACCAAGTGAATTTGTATGAAATAAATCAACAAAGAATGTTATAAGAACATAATAGCAATAAGAAAAACTTTAGTTTCACTTAAAGATTTTAAAGTCAAAAATAATGTTCAAAATTCGCGCCTAAACAATTTGAAAGCTTGGCCAAAAGATGGAGCTATGAGAAATGGAACTCGCCCATATTCTTATAACGGAACAAAATAAAGGTCTAGTAAAAATAATACAAAAACGGAATTCTAAAAAGTTTAAAAATTTTAAACTTTAAGTAAACACTATTAAAAAACTAAATTATATTTTTATTATATTTTTGGCAATTTTCAGCAGATTTTTAAATATCTTGCTTAAATTTGCCAAAATTTTGTAAAATTTTGAATAATAATATCAGATTTAAATCCCTAAAATTAACCTTTACATAAAAATGTTGTAAAGGAATTTTCACAAAAGTTTTACCTTTAGTTGAAGTTAAAACTAAAAAGCAAAACTTCCTAAAATTTTGCTACTTTTTTGCAATATTCTGCAACTTTTAACCACAATTTGGCAAAAAATGTGGCAAAAATATACATTTATCTAAAAAATAGTACAAAACAGTACTGAAATGTCTAAATAAATAATAAAAAACGAGAACAGAAATAACGGTTGTTTCCATCGTCTTTCTCATGTTTTCTCAAAATTTGGCCAATTTTTGGCCACATTTAGGAAAATTTTGCAAAAAAATATGGCAATAATCTAAATTTAAGCTAAAAGCAGTAAAAAATAGACTAAACTGTCTATATTTTGTCTATTTAAGTTTGAAATACGAAATCATAGCTAAAAACACAACAAAAATAGAAAATTTGGCTTATTTTTGGCACATTTTTGGGGGGGGGGTAATAATTACAGGGGGGTAATAATTAGAGGGGGGTAATAATAAATCGTTCGAGCTCCAGGGGGGTAATAATTAGAGGGGGGGGTAATAATTTCAGGGGGGTAGCAATTACAGGGAATACGGTAATAAGCGGCATCGTTCTGTAGGAACGCTCGATGGACGCAATCATCCAGAAATATCCAGCATTCAGATCAGGGCGTGTGATAGCGCAATCGATAGGTCTCAAAAAGCTGGGTCAGGACAAATTGTCAGAACCAAAATTTGAATACTTGAATTCGCGCCAAAACGCAAAAACGTGGTTTTAAGGGATTTGACATGGGGAAGTGATGTTTTTTATGTTCCCAATCGATTTTTGAGGCGATTCTGGACAACTTTGCTTTTTACACTTTTTGGTTTGGCGCAGTTTTGAAAAAAAGCCACTTTTTGGCCAAAAAATGACATTTTTTGATGCAAGGTGCGTACGGGTCTGATTTTTGGCACCCGGGGGTTTTCGGATGCGCTGATCACGAATCTGACGTCAGATTCGAGATTTGTTCTCACGAGGTCAGGACTTTCCCAGGCGGGATGTTGCTTACGGGCGACAAGCAATTAACTTCTATTGCTTCAACGAATTTATACCGTCACACGAATCTAGGCTCCCGACGGCTAGCCGGCTAGTACTGTATTATAAATCCGTAAACATGCTCGTTTTATCGGTGAACATGCCCCTTTTTTTGCTTAATTAGCCATCCTCAGTTAAATTCTTGAGGCTCGCTCTTGATTTGCTCATTTAATTCTTTAGCATCTAACCTTAATTCAAATTTAAAAGAGATGCATGGACCTTGTGCGGGAAGCTGACGATTGTTGGTAAGGCGGAAAGGGGGGGGAGGAGGCCGGCCGGCAGAGTATCCCTCCTCACAGAAGATTAGTTGATGGGCAGTGACGAAGGACGTATGCAATTGGTCCAAAAGCCGACCCAAGCGACGATTATTGTCAGTTCCTAATGCTATCACCGCTGCTCTTCGGGCAAGGTTTTTGAGCATGTTCCTTATTTTTGAAGTTCATTCCGAATGCTTTGGGTTGAATTTTGCTTGCAGTGAACTTTAAAAAATGGCAACTGAACATTTCTGCCTCCGAATAGCCCATTTTATCGATGAGCCGCAAAAAAACTCTTCTATTTGCTAGGAACAATATTATCTCGTTTCGCGAGTTTTGATTCATTTGGCCTCAAGTTCATCCATTCAAGCTAGAAAATACAGCGATTGTCTAAAATTTCTTCAGTTCAACTGTAACTGATCACACAAACTGAGCTGCTTTTGTGCTTGTATCCAATCAATGGCCATATGCCAGTTTAGTAGAACAGTCAATCAAAATTTTCTAATCGGAACAGACTGGCCAAAATTGTTTGACGAAAATGTTTTTTATTTTTTAAGATTTGGCTAAATTAGAAATATTCGGATTAATAGGGAACTAGGTTTATAATCAGGCGCGCGGGCACGGCCCGCGCGCGTCTATGGATTGAAAATTTTTAAGGTTAGAAATATGTAATAAAATATTTTTTGCTACAACAAAATTGAATAATTGAAACTGTCAAAAATACGCTGTAACTAAAGGTTACACAGGAAAGACTAAAGCATTGGGTTCTAAAGTCTGAAGCGTTGGCTCCGTATGTCCAACGTACAAATGTCCTACTTACAAATGTCCAACGTACAAATGTCCTACTTACAAATGTCCAACGTACAAATGTCCTACTTACAAATGTCCAACGTACAAATGTCCTACTTACAAATGTCCAACGTACAAATGTCCTACTTACAAATGTCCAACGTACAAATGTCCTACTTACAAATGTCCAACGTACAAATGTCCTACTTACAAATGTCCAACGTACAAATGTCCTACTTACAAATGTCCAACGTACAAATGTCCTACTTACAAATGTCCAACGTACAAATGTCCTACTTACAAATCTCCAACGTACAAATCTCAGACGTTCAAATATCCCGACTTACAAAGGCCGCCCCACAGTAGTAGACCATTTTCAATGTCTACTAATGTCAACTTTCAAAAATGGTCTACTAATGTCGCAATTTGTTTAGGCTACAACAACCCTTATTAGGCGCCTAAAGCTCCAAATAAGGTCTCAGCAGCCTAAGGGCCACAGCAGCCTAAGCCCCAAGCCTAAGATTAAGTCCCATAGGCCCCATACTGCCGGGCCCCAAGCCTAATGGCTCGTTTGGCGCCTTATAAGGGTTGTTTAGCCTAATGTAACGGTTGTTCGGGAGCTTAAGCCTAAGACTAAGTCCGATTGGGGCGTGCACAGCGGGGCCCCAAGCCTAATGGCTTGTTTGGCGCCTTATAAGGGTTGTTTCAGCCTAAACAAATTGCGACATTAGTAGACCATTTTTGAAAGTTGACATTAGTAGATAAAAAGTCTACTACTGTGGTTTTCCCCTTACAAATGTCCCACGTAATAATGTCCTACTCAGACGTTCAAATATCCCGACTTACGAATGTCTCACGTACAAATGTCCGACATACAAATGCCCGATGAACAAATCTCAGACGTTCAAATATCCCGACTTACAAACGTCTCACGTACAAATGTCCCACGTACAAATGTCAGACGTAAAAATGTCCAACGTACAAATCTCAGACGTTCAAATATCCCGACTTACAAACGTCTCACGTACAAATGACCTACGTACAAATGCCCGATGAACAAATCTCAGACGTACAAATGTCCCACGTACAAATGTCTCACGTACAAATGTCCCACGTACAAATGCCCGATGAACAAATCTCAGACGTTCAAATATCCCGACTTACAAATGTCTCACGTACAAATGTCCCACGCACTAATGTCCTACGTACTAATCTCCTAAGTACTAATGTCATACGTAAAGCGTCCCTACATATAAATTTCCGACGTACATATGTCTCACGTCTAAATGTCCAAATTTCTAATTTGAAATTATTATGCGCCTTATACGGTTTGTTCGGGAGCTTAAGCCTAAGACTAAGTCTCGCTTTGGCCCCAGGTTGTTCGAGCCGCAAGTCTAAATCCTTGTTTGGCGCGTTATAAGGTGCGCAAAAAATGTAATGGCATTGGAGCCTAAAAATCCGACAATAGGAACACTGAAGAAGCAAAAGCAAGGGATAAATTTTACCATTAGAGAAATATGGTTAGATATAGTCAGAACACCACTATTCCAATTGACCACTGTTCCAACTGTGTTTCCCTCCAAAAACCTCTGTATGCAAATTTTCAGCTCTTTTGGTAAACAACTATGAAAAAAGACTTTTCCGGTCAACAAATGACAAAAATGTTTAAAAATGACATAAAAATGAATCCAAAAATGGAACGTCCCTACGTACAAATGTCTCTACGCACATATTTCCGACGTACTAATGTCCAACGTCAAATGTTCGTCGTACACATGTCCTACGTACTAAAGTCCAGACGTATAAATGTCCTACGTATAAATCTCAGACGTTCAAATATCCCGACCTACACATGTCCCTAAGTAATCAGAAAAATGGTAAAAACAACAAATAAGTAGTAGAATTGAAATTAAAAATTGCAATTTGGAAACTTTTAAAACTGAAAGACTCTATATATGCTGAAAATCAAACGGAAACATAAAATTTTAATGTTTTACCTCCGAAAACCCATAAAAACGGATTTTTAAATTTTGGCGCAAATTCAAATTTTCAAATTTGAAATTTGAATCGAAATTCTGATTCAGGAGCTCGAAAAACCCCTGTATGCAAATTTTCAGCTCATTTGGTAGTCTAATACGAAAAATCGACTTTTTTGGTCCAATTTTCAGCTCATTTGGTAATCAAATGCGAAAGATCGACTTTTTTGGTCGAAAAATGATAAAAAGTGGCATAAGAATGATTCCAAAAACGGAAATTTAGAAATTTAAAAGCCGAAAGACTCTAAATAAGCTAAAATAGCCATTAGATACCTAAAACTTATAAGTTTTACCTTTAAAACCCCCAAAAACGCAATTCTAAATTTTGGCGCGAATTCAAATTTTCAAATTTGAAATCTGAATTGAAATTCGAATTCAGGAGGTCGAAAAACCCTTGTATGTAAATTTTCAGCTCATTCGGTAATCAAATATGAAAAATCGACTTTTTTGGTCAAAAAATGACAAAAAATAACATAAAAATAAATCCAAAATTGGAAATTTGAAAATTTAAAAACTAAAATACTGAAAATAAGCTTTAAAATCGAATAGAATCACACAATTTATAATCTTAACGTCTAAAAACCCAAAAAACGCAGTTTTTCATTTTGGCGGGAATTCAAATTTTCAAATTTAAAATCTGAATTGATATTCGGATTCAGGAGGTCGAATAACCCCTGTATGCAAATTTTCAGCTCATTCGGTAATCAAATATGAAAAATCGACTTTTTTGGTCAAAAAATGGTCAAAAATGACAAAAAATGGCATAAAAATGAATCCAAACCATGAAATTTAAAAATTTAAAAAGTATAATATTCCAAATAAGCTTTAAAATCGAATAAGAACATAAAATTTATAAGTCTCATATTAAAAAACCCTTAAAAACACGTTTTTACGTTTTGGCGCGAATTCAAATTTTCAAATTTTGAAAAAAATATTTTCCGGACAATAACTTTTGAAACCGGATCGAATAAGCCAAAAATCACAGAAATCTATCGACGGGATCCCGAGATCTCAACGTCACAAGAAAGATTTGTAAAATAATAGGTTAAATGATCTTGTGGACTATGGGAAGCGGTGAATATATTTAAGCTGAAAATGTCCCCGTCAACATATCTCAAGCCGAATTGCATGCGAGATTTGTGTCCCCATGCAACACTGCTTTGTTGAACAACCTTTGGCTTCGGTATAGGCTAAGTTTTAGGGTTAGGCTTGATATTAAGCATTAAGGCTCGCTGCAAATGTAGGCTGGCCCAAACTGTCCCTCTACAAATATTCCCGCTTAAACGTCGTCCGTTTTTATTTTCAAACATCGAAGTTCGTTGAAAATCGTTAAACGTGCACATATGCTAACTTTCTTAAACCTCATTTGTCTTTTTTGCTCTATACACATATCGGTCACAGTTATCTTACGTGTCCGTTTCCTAAATTTTCACACATCAAACTAATCTCTAATATGCATTTTGATTGACTCCTCTCGAGGATTTCGCTACTTGTTTCACTAAGTGAGGCCTGAAGTTAAACCATCCAACGAGGCGGTGTTTGCATAGCGATGACATTCAGATCTTTTCAAAATAGGTGCATGTCGTATTTGAGTGCGAGCGGAAAAATGGCGCCGAGCGTTGTCTGCTTCTCTGTCGCTCTCCAGCACCTCCTTTCTGGTAATAGGAAACACATATAGAGTTAATGCTTGTCGTCTTTGCGAGTTGTTTTGTTCATAAATCCTTTCCGCGTCCTACTTTCGCTCTTCTATACTCAAATTTTGAACAGACTTTGACCACGGATTCGATTTCAGTCAAGTTCCACTTAAAGCTTATCTTTTATCTTAACACAAAACTATATACCATTTTTGGTTAAGATACATTTTTGGACTAGGTTTGTCTGCAATTTTTATGATGAATTTAAGAATACAGAAGATTTTTTTGAATTGTTTTAAATCGAGGATTTCCAGGAATGCGGGAAATTTTGGCTTTGAGAATTTTTTGGTTAGACCATTCCCCTGTCGGGCGAAAAAAGTTAATAACCCCAAGTTCAGGAGGAAAAATCAGTAAACTATTCCTGAGTTCAGCTCCTAAAATTTTAGGATCTGCTGAACAAAATTGGAAGTTCGATCTAGTGCGTGATCTTGAATGAGCACAGAATTAGCCTCAATTAGTGCTTGCACATCTTGCAATGCTTTTCAGATTTGATACTATTCCTGTTTTAACTCAAATTTGCTTTCTAAACTCCAAAACCTGACCAAATTTGTCCAGTTAACTTTATTGACTACCTTATTATTGAGACCAAAAATTTCATCCTGATCCATAATCTAGAAATTTCTGGAACCTTTCGTTAAATTTTCCTTGAACCCTGTCCCTTTTTTGCTCATCCAAAATGATCCCAAAAAATCGGGCCTTTTAATATACAAACAACTCTTGGCGTGTTCAAGGATTTGGGGCCGCGGGCCCCGCGGCCTGCACTTTCCCTTTATACGCATCACCGGACAGTCATTCATTCAGCCATCAATGCGGGAGGGGGCCGGGTTGTAGGGGGTAGGATAGATGCTTTGCTTGTGGGAAATCCTCCTCACCTAAGAGCACAGAGGCGCTGTCCCACCCGCTCAAACAGGCAGCCACAGCCCCCGCCCGCCGCCGCGCCTAATTTATTGATTTTTATTTTTAATGTTTTCGCCACGGCCGCCATTGCTGCTGCCTTCGTCGCCGGTCTTTACCACCATTTCAGACCATACTCTATTCTGTGCTGCTGCATGCAAACTCACAGCCTCATTCTTGAAGCCTTAGGATTTGGACAGGTTCTTAGACAAAATTTTGCCGGTTTCTGACTGATTCTTATAACCAAATGACTTTTCTCTAACGGTTCTCATAACGGTCTTCAGTTTCAGGAAAGTTTTTTGGTTTAAAATTTCGTACTGACCAAAAAAATTTTGACAGAAATAGCTTTTGAGACCAAAACGGATCTTTTTTGATGAAAAACGCTCTTCGTCCCTCAGTTTTAGTTTGTGCTTTGGAATTTGGCACTGGCGAAAGTTCAAAGTCTCGTATTTTGACTCAGAAAATTTTGAGGTCACAGATTGCAAAATCGCAAAATTCTGTCAATTAACTGCAGTCTTGCGATATATTTTATGTGAATTCTTTGCTTTTCACAAGTCGTGGAGTCAAGTTCTGATTTGAGTCAAAGATATTTGATTATTTAAAGCTGGTATTTTTGCCTTTAATAATTGGTCGAATTGGTGTCATTCCTTTTAAATTCCAACCGTTATTCACTCCCAAAACATTTTTTCCGTTAATAAAAGCTCAAGAATTCGATTTGACGATATTTAAATGCTTTTTGAGCTAATTTTGTTTCATTCTATTTCCACACTTTTATTAGAGGTATTAGTTAATATTTAGGCGATCCCGAAATTGTTGACGTCAAAATTTATGTCATCCTAATAACTTCCAGGCATACCATTTGATATATTTGACTATCGAACATTTTTTCCACGAAAAATGTTTCAGGCCAAACTTGTCCGATTCCCCTCTCGTTTGCCTGATTTCTTATCCCCCCATATTAAGGGGCCACGGAACATGTCACGAGTTAGCGTTTGTCAAGCGGAGCAGGGCAAGTGATATGACTTATGATTTCTTCTTCTTCTTCTTCTTCTTCATAACATTCAGACAGTTCTGGAACAAACTATTTCCCATCCTTTGTTCTTGCGTCTTTCGAAATTCCGATTCAAACTGGCGATTTCGAAAACTGAATAACACTTTTAGCGACGCTACACTGCGTTCAGAAATGATAGGTTCACTCGAAAAAATGGCATAACTTTTTAATTTTGAAATGAGATTTCATATTTTCTTTTTTAAATCATACCTGTGGATATCACCAACGATATCAGATAGAATCAGAACTGCATGCTATGAAATCGCGAGAAAAATTTCCGATCTTGTGAAAAGTGACGATTTTCAACTGTTAAGAAATGATAGGTTCACTTTTCATCCATCGAGAAATCACAAAAATCACAGGTGATCGCATGTTACTTGGGATGCATTTTGTAGCAAATTTTCTGGCCATTCTAGCGACATATAACTTGCCCTGGCATCAAATCAGAAACTCAAGAAATTTTAGCCACAGTGAAAGCATACCCAAAATGGCCATTTTTTGACACAAGTCCCGCACAAAGGGCCAGAAAATGGCACTTCCGACAAAAATTACCTTTTCTACCCCCCTGTTTGCCGTCGATTTGGGTAAGAAAAGTGCACTCAGAAAAACGATATCTCCCCAAAAACTTGAGATTTAGGCTGTTTTAAAATATCCCAAAATCTGGGCTCAATTTCAAAATCCCACCAAATTGGCATTTTTTGGCGTTATGCCACAACACAATTTATTTGGCAACAATCGCAACAAAATTCTGCGCAGGATACAGAAAACCGCTTCTTCTCTCATTGCTTAAATCGCGAGATGTTCTCGATTAAAGTTCGAGAACCGAAGATTTCATGAATTTGTATGGAAAATGGCGAAAAAATGGGCTTTTTTGTGAACTTGAACTTTAACAAAAAATTTAATCCATGTTTTATTTGCGATTTTCAGTGTGGTTTTTTGCATCTGGTGCGGAAATGTCTCTAATTTCTGGACCATTCATCCGATTTTTGACAGAACGCAAAAAAGTGCCAATTTTGGCGGGATTTTGAACTCGAGCTCCGTTTTTCTGGTAACGGGTCGATTCATAAATTCCCTCAAAATCATGTTTTTTTGGGGAGATTCGTTTTTCTGAGTGCACTTTTCTTACCCAACTCGACGGGAATAGGGGGTAGGAAAAGGTAATTTTTGTCGGAAGTCACATTTTCTGGCCCTTTGTGCGGGGTTTTTGTTTCAAAACATGACCTTTTCGGCATGTTTCATTCCCGCCAAAATTTATTCCGCATTTCAAGTTCAGTTAACTGTGTGCCTCGACACATTTTGTCCAAAACACTTCAAATTCACATTTTTTAAGCAAAAACTCGCAAATTTTGGCATAAACAAGTTCGCACAGGTGAGAAATAGCAGGTGAACCTATCATTTCTTAACAGTTGGAAATCGTCACTTTTCACAAAATCCGGAATTTTTCCAGTAAATTATTGACAACGCACGTTTAAATCATTGTGATACTATGCGTTGCATTTATGGGCATTACTTAAAAAAGAAAATATGAAATCTCATTTCAAAATTAAAAAGTTATGCCATTTTTTCGAGTGAACCTATCATTTCTTAACGCAGTGTATTTGAAATAACCAAACTTTTTTCAGTATTCAAATTCTTCGTTCCTTTGATATTACTGCGCTTATTTTCTAAAACTAAGCAAAATGTCGGATGAAGAGATGGACACGACGGCGCCCGCGGACGAAACCATGGAAGATGGCCAGGAGGGCGACTCCGTCGCGGAAAACGACACCGAAGAAGACGTTGAGGAGGACAACGGCGCGGAACCCGACGAAGACTTCCCGGGAACTAGTGGTGAGTTTTTAGTTCTTGAGCAAATTTTTGAAGATCTGAGATACAAAAAGACTAAGATTGTGATCTTAAATTTTTCATAAAAGATGGCACTATTAAAAGATTTGCCGGATGTGCAGAAATTTTAGATCCCGGAATATTTATCAAAAGCTATTATTGAGAATAAACAAGTTAAGGAAAAAATAAACAGAGATTTATTTAAATTTTTGCGATTCTAAATTTAATTCCTATACACATTCAGACCTTATAAGGATCTTTATGATAATCCAAAAATCAAAATTTCACACACGGTTCTTTCCAAAAAAAAATATGTCCTAAAATCTAGTTTGTGAGTACTGTAATTATGATTCATCATCGCCAAAACGTCTGCTGTCGGGCCATGGATAGATAAATTTTCCTCTAGATTCTAATAATTCTAACTTTGAATTTCCATAGTTTTCTAAACCAGGCTCAATGTTCATTTTCAGAGGGACCTTCCAAGTCGACAAAGAGTCGAAAGAAAAAGGGTCGAAGCAAGAAATCGTCAAAGAAGAAGGGTTCCAAAGAAGTCATGCCAGATCCGTACAACAACACCAGTGATGAAGTGTGTGCTCAGCTCGGAGTGAGCAACGTGGATTTTGAGTATACCGAAGAGGACCATGAGCTTATCACATCACTTAAGGTAATTTTTTCTTGTGTTTATCGTCTGGAATTACCCAAAATTATGATTTTCATAATTTACATAAATTTCGTCGATGATGATGAAAATCGTTATGAAAATCTATTTCTATGTTCCTTCCGTCCCATTCTAAAATGTTGTCTTTGGAAAAAGTTGTTCTTAGATGACTGGGACGGAGGGCGAAATTAATTGCATTGAAATTAGGGCTAGGTGGGCCAAAGTCACCTGCCTGGCTAAAGGCAAAATGCAACATCTCGAATAATAATGATTCTAAAAGGCGAATCTGAGACGAATATGTGAATAGGTAAAATTTTTATTAACTATGGAATGAAAAGAATTTTAGTCATTATTTGTCACTATTTTAGGCATTCTCGACGCGATTCCGCCAAAAGTTGCAAGATGCGAATCCGAAAATTAACTCCACAAAATTGCAAGTTGTGATGACGGCCAAATACAACGAGTACCAAAAGCAATTGGAAGAAAACGGAAAAACTGTGCCGAAGAAAACCACTCGATCCACGCCCAAAGAGAGCAAAGACGCAAAAGTTGTGGCTCCGCTCAAAATTCGACTGTCTTCGAGGAAAAAGCGCAAGGACGACTCCGAAGAAGATCGTGAGTTTTTAATGTTATAAAACTATTAAAAGAATAACTGCAAAATTTGTTACGGAAAACTTCACAATATATTGATGCTAAATTGTTTAGTTGATTTTTGGGAAATGTTTCCTTCTGGGAAATGTCGTTGACAAAGTCGAAGATCTCGACTTTAGTTCATCGGGTATTCCGATGAACATTGAACTGCCAAGTTCCAACTTTAGTAATAGCCTAAAAACATTCGTTTCGCGTTTTCACAAGGTATACTTTTAGCAAGCAGTGACCACGAGTTCGAAAAAATCCTTAAAGAGCATGAGCGCCAACTTGATGAGATAGAAAAGGAGAAAGAAGAGCGACGTCAATCCCGAGCAGCGGCCAAAAAGGCTAGCCAGGCCGCTAGAAAGGGCGCAAAGAAGAAGAAAGATGAAGGCACAAGTGAGGAGGCTCCCGTTCAGGTAAAATATTAATATTTTTTACATTTTTATGAAGTTATGATTTAGACGGAGCACCAAGATTACTGCGAAGTATGCCAGCAAGGCGGTGAAATAATTTTGTGTGACACATGTCCAAAAGCTTACCACTTAGTGTGCTTTGATCCTGATCTCGAGGAACCACCCGAGGGATTATGGTCGTGCCCACACTGCGAATCCACAGGCAATGGCAAAGATAAAGAAGCCGAAGAAGAGGAGAAGAAAGCTCCTGGCAATATGGATCATTGCCGGATTTGCAAGGTATCAAATTTTTGTTTGTATAGGAATTTTACGATGATTGGGATTCCTAAGACTTCTTTTAATTTCATAATAAAATGTTTCTAAAATTTAATTCATTTTAGCAACAAGGCTTCCTTCTGTTGTGCGACACCTGTCCCAGCTCCTATCACGCTTATTGCTTGACACCTCCAGCCACAGAGTTGCCTCCTGAGGATCAAGAATGGTCATGTCCCCGCTGCATGGTGGAAGAGCCGAAAAACAAAGTTGAAAAAATGCTATCATGGCGATGGATCGAAATCAAGTATCCTGATCCGGTTGATCCCGAAGATCACTTGAAAGATGGAGAAAGCACCGAGACCATTGACAAAGATAGACAGAGGCGACTGTTGTTGCATCCGCTAACAAAAATGGAACCAAGGCGCGAGCGCGAGTTTTTCATAAAATGGAAGTACATGAGCTACTGGCATTGGTAAGCGAATTTTCATAGTCGGTTTTTCCCTCAGGAATAGTTTTGAATATATGATAAATAATTTTAATCATTTCCTTTTTCCCTTCCAGTAATTAACGATAGATTTTGACTATCTTTAATTTGCATTATTACAGCACATGGGTCAACGAGCTAGTTCTGGAAATCTACTTCACGCAGACACTGCGAATGTATTGGCGCAAAATGGACCCGGAAACCCCGCCCGAGGTCGATGATGGGTCGAACGAAGACGTGAAAACGGGAACGATTGACGATAAAGACAAAGAGGACGACATGCATAATTTGGAGCAAAAGTATTATCGATATGGAATCAAGCCGGAATGGATGCAAGTGCATCGCATAATAAACCATGTCCAATACGGCAAGAATCAGTTTGATTATTTGGTCAAGTGGCGCGAACTTGTCTACGACCAGGCAACTTGGGAGGTAAGAATTCTGAGTCTGTTGTTTTAGTCGTAATTTTTACACTAGTTTTAATATAAATTTTTATGGGCTAAATATTCGATTTACAATTAAGTTTACAGTGTAGCCATGTTAATTGACTTATATTCACTCTGTTTAGCGCGACGACTTCGATATACCGCTCTTCGAGGATGCCGTCTTAAGATATTGGATTCATCGGTAAGGGCACATTTGCTTTAAATTTATTTTTCTGATACTTATAAAATAAATGTTTTAGTGATCGAATGGTGGGCGAGCCCATCCCAAAAGCGATCCTGAAGAAAATCAATCAAAAGCGAGCGGAGAAAGGATTGGGATCTTATGAAGAAGATGAAAAGAAACGGAAGAAGAGGGAAAATAAGCCCACTACTGATGTAGGTATTTTTCTATTGTATTTTGTTGTTATTCCCTTAAGGCATTTTATATGATTTTTTTTTGCAAACAACGATTGAAATTTGTCTTGTTTTCGGCTCTCATATACATATCTGATCTTCCCAAAACCCTGATGACATCACCTTTCTGGGCCGAGGTTCTATTAAACCCTACTAATGTTTAAAAATTATTTGACATTAATTCAAAAATAATCATATCCTTAGTTTCTTTCACATCTTGTTATTATTTTAACTAATCGAAGACAATATTATTTACTTGCTTATTATTATTTAGACCTGCTTCTTATAATGCTAATTATAAATTTTTCATAAATCTTACGTAGGGATTATTCTGATATTTCACAGGCAAAAATTGACCTATGGTCTTTTAATTCATTACTTCAAAATTTTCGGCTTCATCTCAAAAACATCTTGTTTTTATTTTATAATTAATATAAGACAAAACATTTTTAGATCCGCAAAAAATATGAAGCCCAGCCGGACTATGTCACGGAGACCGGAGGAAATTTGCATCCGTATCAGTTGGAGGGTATTAACTGGTTACGGCATTGCTGGGATACAAAAACAGATGCGATCTTGGCTGATGAAATGGGTTAGTGAACTTTTAATTTGATTCGGGAATTTTCATTACAACAATTTCAGGTCTCGGCAAAACCATACAGAGCATGGTTTTCCTATATTCACTGATGAAAGAAGGACATTCCAAAGGTCCCTTCTTAGTGGCCGCGCCGCTCTCCACTCTTATCAATTGGGAACGTGAAGCTGAATTCTGGTCTCCCGACTTCTACGTGGTGACTTACGTGGGTGACAAGGACAGCCGAATGGTTATCCGCGAGCATGAGTTTTCCTTCGCCGAAGGTGCGGTCCGCGGGGGCCCAAAAGCATCACGAATGCGTTCAGATCAAGGACTCAAGTTCCACGTTTTACTCACTTCATACGAGCTTATTAACATTGACAAGGCAATCCTTTCCAGTATTGATTGGGCGGCTTTGTAAGTTAATTTTATTTATTATTCTAAAATTTTTTCTGGAACATGTGAGAATATGTGATATATTAAACATAAATCTGATCCTATGCATTCATGTTATCGGTCAAGATTTTATTGATTAAAGTTTCATCAATCCTAAAGCGACATTGATTATTTTATATGATTTGGCAACATCAAATTTCAGAGTCGTCGACGAGGCCCATCGCTTGAAGAATAATCAATCTCTGTTCTTCCGAACTCTTCGCGACTTCCGAATTAATTACCGACTTCTTTTGACTGGAACGCCGCTACAGAACAATCTTGAAGAGTTGTTCCACTTGTTAAATTTCTTGAGCCCGGAGCGTTTCTAGTATGTTTATTTTTTACATTTGCCTTCGTAATTTATGTTGCAATATTTCAGTGATCTTGAATCCTTCACTCGCGAATTTGCGGAAATCTCCAAAGAAGATCAGATTCAAAAGCTCCACTCGCTGCTTGGACCACACATGTTGCGTCGTCTCAAGGTTGATGTTTTGACAGGAATGCCTTCAAAGAGCGAATTGATCGTGCGCGTCGAGCTGAGTCCCATGCAAAAGTAATTTTATTACAATTATATCTCTTGAAACGATATTTTAACTGTCTTATTTAGGAAATGGTATCGTAACATCCTCACCAAGAACTTCGAAGCTCTCAATATCAAGAGCGGCGGCTCACAAATGTCTCTATTGAACATAATCATGGAACTTAAAAAGGTAGGAAATTTTTTATTTTATTTCCGACGCAGTTTATGCTTTTGCGGAAATCGGGTAAATCCTAAATTTGGTATGCATTTATGTATCTAAAATAATAAGCTTTCGAGATACCACTTTGAAAGTTGCCAAACAGTGAACGTTTTTATTTGAGAAAAATTTTATTTACGATCCCTCACAATTTCAAAATTGTTTATTTTTACATCGCTTCACATATTATTGCAAATTTGTAAAACAAAGTCAAGGTTGAAAATCATACATAACGGTGAATCAGCCGAAAATACATATTGCTAATTGTATCGATACATAATCACAGTGATAAATAATTCATGACGAATTTTCAATTTACAGTGCTCCAATCACCCATATTTGTTCGCCAAAGCAAGTTTGGAGGCACCCAAAAAACCGAATGGCGCTTACGAGGGCGAAGCGCTGATCAAAGCTTCGGGCAAATTCACTCTTCTGCAGAAAATGCTGACCAAGCTCAGGGAACAAGGCCACAGAGTGTTGATCTTCTCGCAAATGACCAAAATGTTGGACATCCTGGAGGACTTGTGTGAGCACATGGAATACAAGTATGAGAGAATAGATGGGTCCATCACCGGTCAATGTCGACAAGATGCCATTGATCGATTTAACGGTACATTTTTCGGTTTGACATTTTAACAATTTATCGGTTTCATTTTAGCTCCAAACGCCCCGCAGTTTGTCTTCTTGTTATCGACCCGTGCCGGAGGATTGGGTATCAACTTGGCCACAGCCGACACCGTTATCATTTATGATAGCGACTGGAATCCGCATAATGACATTCAGGTATATTTATAAAATGCATTCTGCAAAAACTTAGCTTATCATAAAAGTTCACCTGTGTGCCTGGTCCCACCCTTAGTCCAGTCCACAAGCACTGCCAGTAGGATTCATTTAATTGGGCTCTTAGAAAGGCGTTGTCAATACAACAATATTTTAAAAAATTGAATTCATTTCATGTCCATAAAAAATCACTCCTACAGTAAATCTTTCATAGGAGTTTGGTATTATTTTTGAGTGCAAGTAAGATAACACTTGCAGTGCATCCCACCTGCGGAGATTTTTCACCCATATAGGTTTCGGTAGTCTGAGTGGGTACCCCAAATTTAAAGTTAGTTAGTCATTCGGTACACGATAGTACCGTTTTATAGTAAAAATAGGCAAAAAACTACAATACAAAGTATAAGTAAATGTGATGTGTTGATATTTTAGGCGTTCAGCAGAGCACATCGTATTGGCCAACAAAATAAAGTCATGATTTACCGATTCGTGACAAGGTATGAAATATTTCTTCATTTTCTTCCACAATTTCATTTGTCATTTATAGGAACTCTGTGGAAGAGCGCATCACTTCCGTGGCCAAAAAGAAGATGTTGCTGACTCACTTGGTGGTGCGCGCCGGCATCGGCCAGAAAGGACCTTCCATGTCAAAAACGGAGCTTGATGATGTACTCCGCTGGGGAACCGAAGAACTTTTCAAGGATGACGAGGAAGGAGAAAACAAAACAAATGAGCAGGCAATTGTTTGGGACGACAAAGCCGTTGACGCCCTTCTGGAACGAATCGATGAGAGAGAGATCGCCAAAGAAGAGAATAAAGAGAAAAAGGAACACTGGACCAACGAGTACCTCAGCTCGTTCAAGGTGAGTATATTCTCGAAAAATGGAAAGAAAATTGTGAATTTTGATTCGAACCCACTTTTCGAATATTCTCTTTTTTGGAGGTGGTAGGGTGACATGATAGGAATTTACCACCACCCTATTTTAGCAAACCAACAATTTTGATATAGCTCTGAATAATCTCTCTTGGTGGAATTCCGAAAAATAATGTACTCTGAAGAAATATTAAACTCAACAGTGTCTTACGTTTTATATACGACTAATTAATAGTGGTTTTGGCTAATAAAATCTTTGATCATATTTTATTGACGATTCCGAGAAATTTGAAATATTCTTAGAATGTCGAAAAATATGCTGTGTATCTTAAAAATGCCACTGAAAATCTGATAACATCGAATTTTCAGGTAGCCACCTACACCACAGAAGAAGCCAAAGAGGAGGAAGAGCAAGAAGATGACACAGAGGTAATCAAAGAGGAATTCAATCAACAGGAGGATCCCGACTACTGGGAGAAACTTTTGCGTCACCACTATGAGCAAGAGCAGGAAATGGTACAACAGACGATGGGAAAAGGCAAGCGAGTCCGAAAACAGGTCAACTATAACACGGAACACATTCAACAAGACTGGTCTGCACAGAATGCCAGTGCCAACCAGGTGAGTGAAAAGTTGAGGGAGAAAGTGAGTGAGGAATTAGAAACTGTTGAGATTTTTTATTAATTAACTGTGTTTAGGCTGACCAAGACTACTCCGATTCATACTCGGGAGAGTCTGAGAAAGAGGGCAGTGGCAGCGCTGATGAAGAGTTCGATAGCGCAAGAGAGGAACGCCGCCGCAAGCACCGAGACCGACCGGATGAGAAATTGCCGCCACTTTTGGCTCGAGTCAATGGACAACTTGAGGTTTGTAATTATTTATGACCATGGCTTCCCATATTCATAAAAGATTTCGTGATTTTGACCAATAGTTTTTGAAAATATCTTAATTTGCAGGATATCTGTTCAACATTTTTAGTTTCACGGGGTCGTAAAAGTTAGAAAAAATTCGCTTCTTTAGCTTTTCACATTCTAGTAGTGGTCCCGGTTTAAATCACCAGACTGTTTTTATTCTTAAATTTATTTCAGAATTATACAACTGAGTTTGCACTTTTAGGTCCTTGGCTTCAATCCCAGACAAAGAAGGGCCTTCTACAACGCGATTATGCGATGGGGAATGCCTCCTGCAGATGCCTATCAATCCCAGTGGCTTGTGCGAGACATCAAAGGAAAATCAGAGCGAGCGTTTAAAGCCTACACTTCGCTCTTTATGAGGCATTTGTGTGAGCCAGGAGCCGAGAACCAGGAATCATTGTAAGTAATTTTTAATGTCATAAGTTTAAATATAATTCCAAATGGAGGTATTTCTCTGTACTCTTTTTTACGAACAGAGCTGTTAGGATAAGCAGCGCTTAGGAGGATTGTCACCTACATTACTACTAACTAGGAAGTATCCAGAAAATATTATAATTACAATTTGATATGATGTTCTTGTGGCGTAAACTGCTTTTAAATCTAGCTAAAGATGTATTTAAAGTGTTGAAAATCCAATTAAAAAATAAAAAACAAATTTAGCAATGACGGTGTCCCTCGAGAAGGTCTAAATCGCCAACACGTGCTCACTCGAATTGGCGTTATGTCACTCATTCGAAAGAAAGTGCAGGTAAAGTATTTTCTCTAATTCCATTTTTGTTGCTATTGTTTGAAACATCGCTTATATTGCAAAAAAATTTATTTCAAATGTTAAAAAAGTGTCTTTTTTAGCGATGTTATCTGGATGCAAATTTTGAGCAATATGAGAGTTTAATAATACTTTGTTTAGGAATTCGAAGCGGTGAATGGAGAATGGTCTATGACTGAGGTATAATTTTTCACTCCATTGACTATGATTTATAAATTATTTTATTTAGGTCCGGGATCAAATAATTGCTGCGGCCGAGGCAATGCAGCAGCAAAATGTGAAAGAGTCATCAATTGTGTCGAGCAGAGATGGAACTCCATTCCTAAGGGAAAGTGGAAGTGAAACTCCGAGACCAAAGGTAAGTATTAGAGGACAAAATTCGTCGTAAACAAACGCCATTTTCCTATAAAATCTCCATCCACGGTGCAGTTTGATGCCAAAAAAGAGCAACAAATTCCAAAAAATATTCCGGAATTATCGACATGTTTTTTTCGCTCGCGTGCAAATGAATTCCGTCATCGCATAGATGCCGGTCAACGTCTTGCTGAAGAACTTGACCTTATGAATGATAAAATAAAACTAAATACTGTGTTCAACCAAACGGAGGACGAAGATAAAACTGATGGATGCTGCCCAATATTTTTCAAATAATATGCAAAGTTCCACTGAAATTTTATCTCAAATTTAAGTTATATAAGTCATTATTTTGTCGGATTGGACACAATGCCCATATTGCAATTGTAATCTCATAAACGAAAAGCTGTAAAAATCCACAGTATTTTGTCTTGTAATTAGTTAAATTGACTGGCCCACTAAACTGAACTTGAAAATTTTAAATAATATGTGCCATTATGTCGAAAATTTTGCTTTTTGCTGAATTCGCTATAGACCACAAAATTCTGCCAGGTTGATCAAATTAACTCTAAAATTACCTTTGATAATTTCAGATAGTGGAACCTCCTGCAGACGTAGAAATGGTGGATGCCGCAGCAAATCCAGTCGAAAGCGAAGAAGGAGCCGATGCCCGAGCCAAATCCATTGAAGCGGGCTCTGAAAACCCACAGGAAGACATAAAAAAGTCACTAACTCCGACACCTGCGCGAGTCGTGAGAAAGGATCGTCCCAGGTTCATGTTTAACATCGCAGACGGAGGATTTACCGAGTTGCATACTTTATGGGTCAATGAGGAGAAGGCCGCTGTGCCCGGAAATGAGTACGAAATTTGGCATCGGAGACACGACTATTGGCTTCTTTGTGGAATTGTGACGTAAGTAAAATTTTGACAATGAAACATTTTATATGTCGTCTGGGGCAAGTTTAAAAAATAAAATAAGAATTCGGAAGAAATAATTTTCCTACGCAAATATTCCGTGAAAATGTGTAAAAAGAGTAAATGAAAATAAAATATTTTAATATAAAAATGACTTTCCTTATGGCAATTAAGGCCACTTAAATAATTACCCAAAGAGTTCGTTAATGGCTCAGTGCGTTTACTTTAGTTTCCAATACCACATTCTCAGGTTCAATTCCCCGACAGGAAAAGGCTAATGATTACAAAATTGCACACATCTTGAGCAGCCGAATTGGTTGTGTTGATTGTGACGATCGATTCTGAAGCCTTCGATGAATTTTTCTCCCATCTGACATATTTCTTTGAAACTAACGATTCAATTTTAGGCATGGATATGGTCGCTACCAAGATATTCAAAACGACGTTCGCTTTTCCGTGATTAATGAGCCTTTCAAATCTGAGCAAGGAAAAAGTAACTTCACGGAAATCAAGAATAAATTCCTGCAAAAACGATTTAAAGTAAGACTTCATAGATCAATTGAATTCAAATATTCTAATTTTAAAAAGTTAAAAATTTGGCACAATTTAAAATTTTCTCAACTTTAGTGCGATATGAAAATTTGTGTCAGAATAAATTTGCATGTAGTCATTCAATAAAACCATTATCTTTCAGCTATTGGAACAAGCGCTGGTCATTGAGGAGCAACTTCGTCGTGCAGCTTACCTGAATATTGGAGGACTCAAAGACGAAGCGGCTCAAAAAGCTGAAGCAGCCAAAGACGCTGCTGCACAACCGGATGCTCAGGGTGTACCACAGCCCACCGAAAAGGAGACAAATCAGCTGAATGAGCGGTTCGCGGATTTGGAGTGCCTTGTGGACAGCCACCAGAGCCTCGCCAAAGATTCTCTACAGGGCAATAAAAACGCACAGTTTGTGCTTCAGAAAGGTTTGTTGATTGAGAAGACGTTAATAAATAAATTAAATTTGGTTTCAAATCTGATCCATTTTAAATCTCGCAAGGAATTTTTCGTCGGTAATACAGTCAACTTTCGTATTTGATTGAAAGCTTTAAAATTTTTCTAGTTATGATATTAAAGAGAGACAAGCGATATTTTCGCCGATTTGTTTCCGATTAACGAGAGAAATTTGTATGAAAAAAATTCGTTCCGGCAAAATCATTTCCGATAAACGAATTTTCCGATTAACGAGGGTTGACTATATTTTAATGGAAATGCGAAAATGTTAATGATTGAAAAATTGTATAACGAAAAATTGTGGAGGTCCCCAATAATCCTCTTAATTTCTTATTTCAGTTTTGATACAATTAGAGGACCTCCTCAATGACATGAAGAACGACGTATCTCGCCTGCCTGCAACCTTGGCTCGTCTCAGACCGGTTACAGAACGCCTGGGGATGACAGAACGACAGTAAGATTTATAATGAAGTGTTTCATTATTCAGAATATTGATGTTTGTTATTTAGAATTCTTCAAAGACTGACTTCAAAAGATCCGGAAGCCACAGCTGGGAAAAGTCCACTTCCGCCACCTGGCCCGTTTGTTACTCCAACTGCAAGGTGAGCTCTATGTTCTCTTTTGTGTTGAGATTACCATATTTCGAACTGTATAAGCCCACGGCTTGTATTTTTCTATTTCCCTCTATTCTGAGCTTCTATTAGAGGGTGAGCTTTTATTTTAATTTCAAAATATTTTTACTTTTCTCTCTTATTTCGTATCTCAATCTTCTTTGTTGTTAAGTTTCATTAATTTGTTGAAAAGTTTATGCAAAATTATTTTTTTGAAAAATGAAGTATATTTTCCTGTAAAACTCGTGAAAAAGCAATCAAGCTATATAAATAGAGAAAAAGGCAGGAAAAAACATAATAAAAATGGTACCTTTCCGAATTTCAGCATGCGCTTTTCTGGCATTCAACCCAAATTTGCCGTGTTAATGAAAAAGGACGGAAAAACGGCCGAAGCAGACGAGAAGAAATCGGCATCGGCCGAAAATGGCACATCGGCCGACAAAGCGCCGGATTCCAAACCGAATGCATCACCTGCTCCTCCAGCGGAAGATTCAGCTCCAATTGGCGAGCAAAATGCTCAAGGTATGTTTCATAATGATCTAATAAAAAATTGAAAGACTGGCTGGGTGTATTGCCTGAACTTTGTTATAGACACTATAGAGACATTAGAAGGATTTTTAAATGCAACAGACAAAGTTACTCATTTTACAAAACACATTTTTGTCTTTCTGAGCTCGGACTACTCGAATATGCAATCTATATGAAATTGATGAAAATCCATTTTGTGGCAAAAACATAATTTTTGGCTTAAATAACGCCTTAAAAAGTGACGAAAGTTTTAAATTTCTCTATAATCACCATTTCAGAAGAAGTTTAACGTTCAAAAATTCTAATTGTTAAATTTAGAACAAAAGCCTGAAGGTCAGGAAGGAGAGGCTATGGATGCTGAAACTGATCGAAAACAAGCTGAATCCACTACTGAATGTGTTCCGGAAACAGCTGAGCCACAGAAACCCGCAGAATCCTCAGCCACAGAATCCACCACCGTAGCTGACGCCGCTCAAGAGAAGCACGCCTCGGAAGATGTGGAGATGGAGGATGTCACTGCAGCAGCAGGCGCAGCCCCACTTCCTGACGAGCCGCCTAAGGAGTCTTCTACTGAGGACGCCAATGCCGAATGATCGAATGGAATGCAAGGAATCTGAGTAATTTATCGAAAATATCATTTGATATTTATTGCATATTTTCACGTATTTATTCTTATAAAAATGTTCACAATGTCTCAAAATTTTGGTTTGTTTCACACATTGTTTGTAACTTCTGTTCGGTTTGTGAAATAAAATGGTGAAGAATGTTGGTGTTGACTCTCGGCTTGAGAGTGCATAATATTGAAGAGAATTTCTCTAACTGTTTGCATTTCCCATAGCCTACAATATTTATTTGAAAGTGTAACGAATTTTGATTTGAACTTAAGATCGTTTCGAGATGCAAAATGTGCCTTTAAAGGGTGCAATTGTGATCAGAGATCGCGGTTATGAGCTCTCGGGTCTGCCACTGTGGTGTGCCATTGTCCGAAAAGCGTTGGATTTAAACTTCGACGTAACAGTCGCTTTGATGCTTCATCTGCAGAGGGATTTGCCTGAGGAGATCGTGTCGAGGAATAACAGGTGAGCGACACACTGAGTCATACATAAATTTAGAATCGGTTACGAAAACAGTTTTTTAACAGCAAAGCTACGGTATAAAGTATGAGTACGTATGAGACCTAAAACCGGCATTGAGGAAAAATAGGGAACTAAAATGTCACCAATGGGTGGCTGTCGCTTCTGGGCCTATGAGAAAAAATTAATCCATGTGGGAATAGCCGGAACGCTCTGTGGAATAAAAATCCCCAATGCTCCCTGTGGATTAGCGTTTGAGGAGTCTATTTCATAGGCATTTTTTATTCCATATAATTTGTTTCCTTAATTGAGATAAACAACTTCCAAAAGTAGCATCCAATTTCCTAGATTCTATCGCGGTATATCCAAAACTGGCTAAAAAACGCATTTTCAGTCCACAGTTTATTTTTGAAAAGCAAACACATTTTCAAAAAAGAAAGTTCCTTTTTCAGTCCAAAAATCAAGCAATTCCTTGACAGTAAGATGACATTGGCGGAGCTGGAGTCCACTCTCACTTCAAATCACCTCCACGGCACCAACTCCAAATCAGTACTTTTCCTGGACAGCGTAGACATGTTAAAGGAGAAATTCGGTCTCGCGGCTACAATTCAGCTTTTGCACCGATTGAGCGAAAGCGTCAGCGCCGTTGTGTCCGTTACAAGCATCGGCAAGGACAGTTTTGCTGGATCGCCGGAGGACTTAAACTGGAGGAAATTGTGTTCAATCTGTTCCGCTACGCTCGATTTGGACGCCTCAGAGATGATGGAAGATCTGATTTGTGTGACGAGGACCAGGAAGAAGGATGGACTTGTGTCAGAAAAGGTTTGCATGGTTTAAGGTATTATACGGTTTCAGTTAAGCAAGAAGTGATAAAAAAGTGAACTTATTTGCCGTTTTCTGGCCACTTTTCACTATGTTGGTAACAAATCAGATTTTTTGTCTAGTTTCCAATATGTGTTCTCAAACTTTTAATTTCGCGCTAAAAACCTCATTTCATAATTAATTTTCCCTGAGCGATGAAAAGTGGTTTAAATCATGATGGAATAGGCATTTATTTGCGCGAATTCAAAAATTTCAAAAAGTGTTGGAAACTAGAGAAAATGTTGACATAGTAACAAAAATATCAGATTTATGACCGCCACAGAGAAAAGCTGCCGAAAAACGGCGAAATAAGTCCACTTTTTCATCGCTTATTACTTAATTGTAATCGTATAATACCGTAGTCTTTTCTTGGCACTAATTTTCTTTTGCTCCAATAATCTTTTCACGTGCAATCAGCGGTTTCTGACTTTTTGCGGGAAAATAGTGTAGGCAGAGAAATGTTTCTGTCTTTTTTGCGGCTATTTTACGATCTACTGTCGTGCCGCCGAAAAAGATTAGTTCAGTTTGCGTTTATTTTTCGATTAGTTCCATTCTGAATTTTTTAGATTGAAAAGTGCCAAGTTTCCAGCCAGGATTTCTCTCTTCAATCATCAGCCTTCGATCCAAATGCAACCAAGGATCCTCAGAAACAAAGCAAACCGGAAGACCAATTCCTGGAAAATCTGCCATTTGACGTGGGGCTGAAATTAACAGAAAAGGAGCGACAAGCTAAGGCCAATGTCCAACTGCCATACGTGAAAGCGCAAGACCAGAAAGGTAAGCTATTAGCATTTTTGTTATCATCTTTGATAGAGTTCTCTTAGGAATGCATACCATTCCGACCATTGCTGGAAATGATAAAATATATATTTGTATAATATCAATCTTCTTGTATAATAAATTATGCGACTTTATATAATATTCGGAACGTAAAATTGTCTTCTGTAAAATATTTTATAAACATTTGTGAAATATTATAGAAATTTTAGCATTGCTACAAAATTATTGACTTAGAGCCAAATGTGTTAATAATAAATATTTGTAAGACAATATCCTGAGGGATTGCTTATTATCAGTTCTGGGACCATTTATTAAAGGATTCTAAATTAGATCCTTTATCTATGAATAATTAGAAGTTACGGAACAGAAATTAATTCCTGTTCTGGGCACAGCTATGTAATTTGTAATCCACTTAAGTTTATGACTCTAAAAAAGGCAAAAGAAGATTTTAAGATTTGATAAAAGCAACTTTATTGAACTAAAAATGTCTACATATATATATTTACAAAGTGAACATTTTCAGGACTAGTCGGCCTCAACATCACATCCGGGAAGAAGATCAAAGTTGGCGGCAACATAATCTACACGCCAGACAGAGACGATGATTTGGATGACAGTGATCCGGACGATGACCTGATGATATAAAAGAATGAATAGACATGCTATAATGTTTCCATTTGCATTTTATTGTTGTGCTCAATGTTTTTGTTGATGATTCACATAATGTTTTGAAAATTGATATATAAATTTATCCGAATATTTTTCACTGAAAAACTTCATGTAATACTGGATAGAATGTGTTATTTTTTGGCGCAAAATCAAAGTATGAAGAATCCAGGGCCCGTACAAGCTACATAGCTGAGCTTATTCTGCCATATCTCGAGTTACATTCAATTCCAATCATGAAATTTGTTTATCTCGACAATTGTAAACATATGCCTCTTTTACCCGCCAACTCCCAGTAATAGACGCAAAACTATCAAGTTATGGAAAAACTCAAAATTCGAGATTTGAAAATATGGCAAAAATTCGACAATTTCATTTTTCCAACTATCGGTAGCTAATGTAAATTAGCTACCGCGTTACTGGAAGAGCATAAATGTGCAATCTCAGTCATGTAAAAAGCGAATTCGTATTCAGTAGCTGTAAAAGTCACTGATTCACCATTCCTGGATTTCGGTTTCGAAGCTGGAAGCTGTTCGATTTTAAAAGTTTTAACTGGTTGCTTGGAATTTGCTCAGAAACCAGATTAGTAGTTTTCATCAATATTTGTACTGATTTTAAAATCTACAATTATACGATTTTGGGTCCTGTAACGAATCCCTTAGAACCGCGTGTTCACAGCCAACGACTGAAGAAAGTGAAGAGAAGAGTTTTCACGTCAAGTAAAAATGCAGACATGCAGAATGTTGAACTAAAACCCGTTTGAAAGGACATGTGCGGTTAAGCCGGTGTATTTATTAATTCCAGGTGTGCTTGCGCAGTCTGGCTTTCCAAGAATCCAGATTGTACGATGTCGCCATTTTATTATTGTTAATACTAATTGGTTACCCAATTAGCCAATGAACCCGTTGCTTGGCTTGTTGAGTTTAAACCATGTTGTATTGAATTTCGGATCAGATATAATTTGAAGTCTTCAAATAAATTCACAAATTCTGGCTACGACACTTTTTTAATTCACACCTGATCTAGGCTGGGCTAACTTTCAAATTTGGATCAGGGTTGGAGACAGATACTGCATCCTGAAATGTTTTGCCAAAATTCCTACGCATCATTGATAATTTCGGTGCGTGTTATTTTTGGATAATTTCATATATTCCTTGAAGCATTCTGATAATATTTCGCATTACAAAAATACTTTATTTTCTAATGTTAACTATTCAGGAAGAGAACTCAGGATATGCCAGAAGAGCCCCAATCCGCACCTCCTCAACCTTCCTTGCCCGAGGGACCATATCCATTCGATGACCCCGTTCAAAGGACTCGATGCTTAGTGCAATATATTCGGCTACGAAAGCAGCGCGCCGAAGACGAATTGGCCAAAAGACACGCCCTCAAGAAGCAGAAGAAGGACGCCAAAGCTAACCTCAAGAACGCACGGGTCGAATTTAAAAGCAGTGAGAGTGAGGTCCGACGCTGCGAGCAAAGATTGGAGGAACTGGGTCAAACTCGCCACGAGCTTCTGATTTCACTCAAATCCATAATCAACAAAGAAACGGAGCGGAAAAGGCACCGCGAACAAGCTGATGAGACTCGGAGACTGGAAGAGCAACACCGAATGCAACAGGCGGCGGCCGCCGCCGCTCTCGGTCTTGACACTTTGCTTTTACAGGTTAAATTTTCAACATTCTCAAATATTCTAAACTTTACACAAATTTGCATTTTAAGCAGCAATTCAAAGTCGGTCCTCAACTGCCTCCTCATACCGCACTACTCAATCCGCTCTTGCTTGGAGCACTGGGAGCAAACAGAGCAAGTCCTGCTGCACCAATGGTCCAAATGATGCCGCCTCCCCCACCTACATATATGATGCCTCCTGTGACTGTGCAGACAAATAACAATCCATCGCCTTCACCTGCAACTGCAACTCACAGGTATGGTATATAAGATTGGCTGTGGTTCAAACAGATTTGCTCTGTTATCTCCGATAAATGCTTCCTTAAGGAGTATGTACCCAAAATATAGGAGTCTCACAAAATGTTTTCAACGTTAGTGGTTTAAATCCAATAGCTGGTAACAAATTCTATCGTATCATGGGAATATGCACTCTTAATGTAAAAGTCAATGGACCGCTCAAAGAACAATGTAATTCATCGCAACGTTATTGTAACATTTCGCACAATTTTGTTGTAACAAACTTTGACTCAATGCACTTAAAAGGGCTAGTTGTACGAAGGGAGTTTTGA
Organism: Ditylenchus destructor; assembly: GCA_022814885.1. NCBI lineage: Eukaryota > Metazoa > Nematoda > Chromadorea > Rhabditida > Anguinidae > Ditylenchus > Ditylenchus destructor. The sequence continues at coordinate 636,787 of JAKKPZ010000028.1, read as the reverse complement.
CAAACAATGATTGATTAGAGTTCACAATAAATACAAACTACAAACAAATTTCCTTCGAATCACCTTCTAATTTTACACCGTCCACTTTATTTACACCAATGATTTATTATTACTTTTTTGGGAACATCCACGTGGAAAAATCATATTATTGTCACTATTCAATTTGTTATTGTGCTTATAGGTGATGTTTATTATTTTGCTATATAACGGAAGGAAACAAGGAGATATATAAGAAAAACTCGTTAATAGCTGTTAATATTTAAAATATTTTATTACTATTTTAGGGATCTCCTTCGAAAAATGGCTTTTATGGGAATCTCAGTTCCGAAATTTTTGTTAATTGGGGATGTCCGATTATTTTCCTTTACTTAAAATGTCAAAATATCGATGACTAGATATGCCAGGATATCACTAAAATATTGGCGCTTGTATGGAAGTGATGCCCCCAAAATCAATAGGGTCCCCCCTATTGATTTACATGATGAATTCAACAAATTTCGTGAATCCGGAGAACGGCGCGTGTACAAATGGCGTTGAAGGATTGTGGTCTCAAGCAAAAAGAAGACACAAGAAGCAAAACGGTACATCGAGAGGTTTTATCAACTCCTATTTGGACGAATTTATGTGGTTTCGAGAGTTTGGTGGAAAAGATGCGATGTATAATATTTGGTCTCAGATACATGAATATTACAAACTTTGATGTGATTTATGTATTTACAACTTTGTTTGAATAAAATGTTTATAAGAAATAAAATTTGTACAAGAAAATCAACAGGGGGGACCCTATTGATTTTGGGGGCATCACTTCCATACAAGCGCCAAAATATTTCTAGAAATGTAATTACAGATATACGCCGCAACAAGTGACTTCCGCCGTGGATTCAGCTCATAGCCGGCAGCAACAGGCAGCGCAGCAACAACATTTGGCCAACCAACACGCCCTTGCTCTACAACAACAACAGCAGCAAGCTCAAATAGCCGCAATTTTACGCCAACAATACGCGGGACAGATTGCCGCGCTTGCTTTCGCAGGTGGACAAATTCCCGGCCAACAGCAAATGACCGCAGATCCTACAGGTGGAGTGCAGGCTGTGGCAGCAGCGCAAGGTAATCACTTAATTAAATCATAAAAAAACTTAAACTTTTACTAAACTTATCAATTTAGTAAAATAAAAAGAACAATAAATTACAAATGATACTTATTCTTTGGACAAGCAACCACTTAGACTAATTCTACGGATATTACTAGGGTGAGGATTTTCCGGACATGTCCAGGAATGTCCGATTTTGCGACTTCTATCAAAATTTTCGGACATTTACATCAATAGGGTCCCCCCTATTGATTTTTTTGGCAAAAATTTTTTTTTAATTTTTTGCCAAAAAAGCCATGGGGTTTGAAAAAAGCCACCCTATGGTTTGAAAAAACATTTTCGGAAAAATTTTGCAAAAAAAACAATAGGGTCCCCTATTGATTTAGCATTTTACTTGCCCGAAAATGTCCGGAAATGTCCGATTTTGTGTCCGAAAATGGCTTTTTTTCGTGTCCGGAAAATCCTCACCCTAGATATTACAGTAATAATTGGCAGACTGACTGCCAATATGTTGGGATTGGCAATCTGAGTGCCAATAGCCTTAAGCGACTTAGGCTTTAGCGTAGTCCAAGTGTCCTTCTACCCTACACTTAGGATCCTAGATTAATTTTGAGTACTTTGACATCATCTTTGGAAATAAAATTCTTTATAAAATCAATACTATGGATAAAGTACTCATAAACCATTTTACAGGCGAAAATATATGTGTCTAAATTTGCGTGGAAAATAGCACTAAGAATTTACACCTGAACTTCGAAACAATATTCGGCTATCTAATGATCAATAAATAATTTTTATCTCTCCGTAGCAAAATGAATAGGCTGTCTAAAATAAATGGAAATTAAACAAAACAGTTTTCAGCTCAAGCAGCGGCCGCCAGAGCCGGTGCAGCCACGCCTTTGCTGTTACCTCCGGCGCCAACACCTGCACCCAATCCAATGGAGGCCATGTACCAAGCGCTGTTTGCCAATTTCGCTGCAGCCAGAACTGTCGCCGCCGCTACGCCCAATCCAACACAACGTTGAATAAACTGACATAATTTATATATGTGATCTCAATTTGCTTAATTTTCGTAACTTCAACTTTTTCATACTTGATTTGAGAATTTAATTGATCGTATGAATAAAGTTTTGTATTGAGTGTTTTATATAAAACTGTTTATTTGAATTCGAGTAATATGCTTTGAAGTTTGTGATTGATATATCTTTGCGATTTGTTATGTTAAATTTTTGATAATGAATTTGCCTTTAGCGTCGTTTCAATTATGGCAAAGCGGAAGTAAATATTCCCTATATTTCTATAGTATTCCTTAGCAAACCGCTTATTCTTCGCCTCAGCTAATGTCCTGCTGCGTGAATGAAAAACGTCATCGGTACTTCATCAGTGCTTTACTTCATGCCGTCCTCCTTTGCCAATTTTTTGACTCGGCTATGTGCGCATCGGAAGAAATCGATAAAAATTCATTAAGGTAATAGATCTTTCAGTAAAAAATGTAGATGACAAAAGCAATCGAAAATTTGTTTGAAGTTAGGGTAGTTTAAAGTTACCTATACAATTTTGTTAATATAAAATTGTGAAATACCAATTTGCAACAAAAAAGTTGCAATCGAAAGCATAAAAATATGCAATAACTGAATTTCAGGCTCAAAGCGCACGAAATGTTCATGCACGGTTACAACAATTATATGGAACATGCCTATCCCGACGATGAGCTTATGCCAATCAGCTGCAAAGGTCGGCGGAGAGGAGTCACACCCAGCCGAGGTGATGTGGATGATGCGCTAGGAAAGTAGGTTGAATTTCAGATTCTCAGAACAAAATTATGTGAAAAATTCATTTAGTTTCTCGTTGACGCTGGTGGATACATTGGACACGCTGGTCGTGGTGGGAGAGTATGCCGAATTCGAGAACGCTGTGCGACTAATAACAAAGGACGTGAGATTTGACTCGGATCTAGTTGTGAGTGTGTTTGAAACAAACATTCGGATGGTGGGTGGACTAATTTCAGGTAAGGTTTACAGAAACATTTTTGCTTGAAATTAGGGATATAAATGGCCATATGGCATGGATAGTAAGAATACATACAAATACCAATCCTTGACGTAAGAATAATTTCCATATCCCTTTTGCCTTCTTATCTTGACTGGACAGAAGAGCTCAATTTAGAGTCGTTTAGGCCAAAACCTCATGCTGGGTTTTTCTATGTCTCCGAAACTGGATGTTTGGGATAAAGCGTTATGTGTACGTGAAACTGATAAAAACATTTCGCGAACTCACATCATTTTATCTCTATTACCGTGTGTTGTGAACATACCATACATAAGTTATGAAATATCCATGAGAACACTACACTCGTTCTTGACAAAAAGGTATACAAGGTTCGACAAATTCAGTGCCCTTGTAAAAATGTTTTAAGCAATTGGAGCTAATTATTAAAGTAGAAAAAATACCACAGTGTTTTACCAAATTTAGTGCGAAATTCGTCTTGGTTAAAAAATTGTGCTCAATATCTATATTAAGTTTAATGCCATGTCGTTAATGACTATACAGGATAATAAGTATGTGTATTATAGGCCATTTAATGAGTCTGTTGGTTCGCAGCAAGGTACCTGGCCGATTGTCTTGGTACTCGGATGAACTACTCAAGATGGCTGCTGAGCTGGCCGACCGCTTACTACCTGCTTTCAATACAACCAGTGGCATTCCTCACTCACGGGTCGGTTTTCACTTTAAATATATTTTTGTTTATGATCGTTAAAACATTCTTAAAATTCCAGGTAAACCTCAAGCACGGGTTGCTCCCTGCACTTAAAAGTCAACAAGATACATGTACTGCTTGTGCCGGGACCATGATTCTCGAGTGGGCGGCGCTCAGCCGACTTACAGGAAATCCAATTTATGAGGAGAAAGCTCGAACAGCCATGGATTTTCTCTGGTATGTTTTTGGTATTAGAAACTACTTTTATTATTATAAAATTTCAGGAATCAAAGAAATCGAGGATCCGACCTGATGGGAACAGTTTTGAACGTCCATTCTGGTGATTGGGTTAGGCGGGACAGTGGTATCGGCGCAGGTATTGACTCCTACTACGAGTATACTCTTAAAGGTGAGGTTAAATGACTGGTCATTTTATAAAAATTTAATTTTCAGCTTATATTCTATTGGGCGAAGAAGACTACTTGTACAGATTTAATAAGGTAATTAATTTTTCGTATTTTTACACGAAATAAACATTTCGGTAGCTACGCTATCGGACAAACAACCCATTTCTCTAGTTTGAATTTTTGGGTCAACTCTTCCTTTCCAAAAACAAACTAAAATGCCGTAGAAAAGAGTTCGGTACGCGCAAATGGCGATTTGAATTTGCGCCAAACATAATTGCATGCCAAATGGGTTAAAAGGGGCCGCTGAAAATTTTTAATGAGGGGGATTACTCGGCAGGGGTCTCCTCTAGAGATTAGTAAAAAAATTTGAGTGGGGCCTTATTAGAGTAAAAATTTTCAGCGGTCTTCCCCTCATTAAAAATTTTCAGCGGCCCCTTTTAACCCCTTTGGCATGCAATTATGTTTTGGCGCAAATTCAAATCACCATTTGCGCGTACCGAACTCTTTTCTACGGTATTTTAGTGACATTATTTGTTTGTTCGTCAGAGTATAATATATATTAATATATAAGGGAAGCCAATATTTTGATTCGCTATTAAGTTTTCTAAAAAATGGACTGGTTTTGAGATTAAATTGAACTTTTTGAATTATAAAACAGCATTCCTACGACAAATTTTTCCTGCAGAATCGAAACTTGGGATGATTACCGACTTTACATGCTCCTCAAAAGACTTTATAATTGATCAACATGCTGTTATGGAAAATCAATAATAATTACTAAAATTTGCCGAGATTTGAAAATTAGTTTTCGTAAAACAACTCAAGACTTAGTCTGATACTGAATGCAATATCATTAGAAACAGTTTAGAACTTCCCTTCAACTTTTCTTCCGAAATTTGAAGCTATTCCTGTTTATACGTGTGACTGTTACGTATCTGTTAATACTAGTATTCCGTTTTCAGCACTACGACGCTGTGATGCGGTATCTGAACAAAGGTCCCGTCTTTATCGATGTACATATGCACAAGCCGAGCATCGCTTCACGCTCATATATGGACGCTTTGCTCGCCTTTTGGCCCGGTCTACAGGTTCTCAAAGGGGACTTAAAAGCAGCAATGGAAATGCACGAAATGTTATACCATGTTGTCAAGGTAGATATACATTTAATAGTTTTGATTCATGAATTGATTGCATGATTCTTTTAGAAACATAAATTCTTGCCGGACGCTTTCACTCACGATTTGCAAGTGCATTGGGCGCAACATCCGCTAAGGCCGGAATTCATAGAGTCCACATATTTGTTGTATAGAGCCACAAAAGACCCGCACTATTTAGAAGTGGCTAAGCAGGTAATAATTGTCTTACTTTAGTGTATAGAAATAACATCTCTAATGTTTAAGTATTTTAAAAAAGACGTAACGTTTGCATTAATTATTACTAAATTTTCGCTTCTGAACTTTTGTAATGTTGTTAATGTAGAATAGACTTTCATAAAATATTATCACCTTGAGGTTCACTATAAATTTAAATGCGAAAAATGGTCGAAAATACTAAAGTTGAAAAGTTATTTGCAAAATAAGAGTGCAATAATTCTGAAGTGAAACAATAATTATCTCCCCGATCGGGGCAGAATGTCAATTCCTTATAAAGACTCCCGAACAAGTCATGCTTGAAATTAAATTAAGTTCCGTCGGTTCGAGGTGGAATCTTTTCTGGCTTTTATTCTAAAAATGAAACCAAATAAAATGCCGTGTAATGTTTCCAACAGAATATTAAATGGCTAAGTTTTAGGTGATGGATAGCTTGGAAGAGAATGTCCGAACTCCCTGTGGGTTTGCTGCTGTAAAGGATGTCAGGACGATGGACCATGAGGATCAGTGAGTATTTTAGGCTCATAACTTACATTTCGTGATTCGTTGCTTTCAGAATGGAATCGTTTGTGCTAGCGGAGACATTCAAATATTTGTATATGATATTCGCGGAGCCAAGCGATTTGATTTTCGATCCAGACAATTATGTGTTAACAACAGAGGCTCACTTCTTACCACTGACCATTGGAGAGACAACAGTGGAAGGCGCACAGGTGAAATTATGTTTTGGTCAAAGGATTGATTCGGGAAAGATTATCGAACCTTATATTTGAGATCAACATTTGTGATTTAGGTTTAAGTTACTTGTTAGGCTTGTGTGCATCTACATTTTTTATATCCATCAGTAAATTTTCTTGTACGATAAATTCTTTAACGTTTAAGAATGTTGCGGAATGCTTAAATGAGCTTTCTAGAAAAGTTTGTCGAATAATTGACCTAGAGTCAGCTGAGCTTTATGACCTTAATATTTGATTAGCGGTCGGGTTGCTAAGTGAGATGGTGACGTAAACTTTTCCGAGATAATTTCAAGCATGGCAGCGGACCGACCTTTTGCCCGGTCCGCTCGACCCCCCGGTCCGGTCCGGTTTGGTCCGGTTCGGTCCGGTCCGGTCTATAAAAGGTCAAAAATTTTTCGCGGCGCTACCTTCGGTAGCGCCGAGGTTTTTTCGCAATTTTTTTAAGGTGTTTTTAGGGTATTTCGATGCGCTGATTACGAATCTGCGATTATTTTTTCCGTATCGCATAAAGAATTTTAATTTTTGGTCTAAAATTTTGCCCAAAATTTTGCGAAAATTGGTCAATATTTTGTGAAATTTTGGCCAAAATTTGCATTTTTCACCATTTCACCAATTGCAGATTTGTGATTAGTGCATCGAAGTAACCCCAAAAACACTTAGACGTGGAAAATATTTGCGACTTAAAAATGGCCGAAACCGAGACCGAGTTTTATAAGAGAAAAAAAAACATACAAACAGCAAAAAAGCGCCGCAGGCGAATATTCTGGAAAAATAGCAACATACAATAAAAAATGGAAGGAAATAGCGTCGCAGGCAAAATTTTTTATAAAAATTGAATTGTTTGCCAAAAACTTACATTGAAAATTTTTTATATTTCAAAAATTTCAAAATTTTGCCGCCGAAGGCATTCTTAGGGGTGCTTGTCCAGTTTTGGTCGGTCCGGTTTGGTCCGCCGGACCGGCCACCCCCCGGTCCGGTCCGGTTGCCATGCTTGGATAATTTATTGAGAGCACGCTTATTACAAATTCCTTTAGCTAAAAATTAACCTAACATATTCTGATGTTCTGGAATTTATTAGATGGGAAATTGCATGAGATAAATATCAAAGATTTGTTATGGGGCCGTCATGTTTTAAAAATGTCATTAATCATTTTGTCTAAAATGAAAATATTTGATTTTTTAAATGTTAATTCAAAGGAGATTTTGATTTAACTTTGTTCTTTTCAGCTCCCACGACGAATGCTCATCGATCCAGACGAAATTATAGACGAGGACAAGCGCTTCAAATCGGCGTGCCCCATTCCGTATGAAACGAGAACCATAGGTGAACTCGCCTCGATGGGCTCGAGTATTCGGCAAAATGTAAATAAATTGCTTGGGCATTTGGGCTCAATCTCCGCCGCATTGGGAGGATCTGAGCCACAGACCTGTTCTAAAGCGTAAGTTTTACTAAGTAAAATGTGATAAACACTTTTATATTTAGTAGCGAACGTCTAAAGGCATGGGCGTTCAGTGCCACCAATTCCGAACACCTGGAGCAGCTGAAGAAAATGGGCATCGAGATGGAGATACATCCGGACGGTCGAATGCAACTCAGTCACTCGGCACAAGCAGTAAGTCAATCTTTTAGTGTTTAATGCAAATGCCAATTATTAAAATACACAAGTCAAAATTTGTGTTATAAGTTTAAACAATTCATTTGTTAGTGTTTCCTGTCGTGTTTTCTGTTGTGATATCAGTATCTATGAAAAAAAAATACTATATTTTTTCTGAGACATTGACATCACTGGTTTTCTGTTGTGAATATTAGATGTGATTGTCTGAAAGTCCGCTAACTGTAAACTTGTATTTCCAAGTTCTCTTTGTTATGCATTCATAGGTCTTTTTTGTTTATTGATGTAAATATTTTAGTTTGAGATTTATCTAATCGTCAGGTAAATAGGATATAGACAACTAGATAGAAGATTAAACAGATCTGTCTGAGAAATATTCATATTTTAGTGAATGGCTTCTGTTGTGAACAATTCTGTATGGTCGAAAAGACCGCAAAATCAATGAGAATGCACTATCATAAAGAGATTTCACGGGTGGTAGCGGAAGGACTGATTTTGCTCTCGAGTCAAATTTCGATAAAACGTTATTTTGATAAATCCAATACAAATCGTACAAAATTTCTCTATCTCACCTAAATTCAATAATTTTAGGTCGAGCCTTCCGCTGCCGCCTCGTGTGTGATAGACTTGAATCAGTTATTGTCCGCTGATGATTCCCCTCAAAATTCTCCGACGGACGAATTGGTAGTGCTACATTCCTCGAGAACGGCTCTCTTGAACATGACCGGAATGATTCTGCTTATTTTCGTGTTGTGGATTTTCCTCCTGGCAGCTGCGGTCGTCATGATTCTCGGGATTCTGGTTCTCTACAGATTTTTGAACCGTAATAGAAGAAATGAGCCAGTTGTTGAGAAAGAAGGTCAGTCAAATGGCGAGATGAAAGCGGACAAGGAAAAGACCTCATAATAGAAATTGCTTTAATTGTACATTTTGTTAGTAGATTGTCTAGCTTTTCAGTGTCTTTGTGAAACTTTGTCCTTTTCGTTTTTTTTCTTTCAGGAAGAGGCGTAGTGAATATCGGGAAAGCAAGTTTTCTGGAACAGTTTTGCATTTTTTTCGATTTACACTTATCTTTTTCTGGAGATATTTATTGTGCAGAATACTAGCTGTCCTGCGCCGCCGCTCTCGCGGCGTCCCCCCGCCCCCCGCCGTCAGTATGCCCCATTTTTCAAAAAAAATTTTTGTCTAAAAATTTTGTCTAAATTTTTTGAAAATCTGTATCAGCACATCCGTACGAACATTTTAAGCTATCACTTGCCCGGAAATGAGCAGTGGAAGGGGTCTAAACGGCAGTGGACGCAGGGATTTCGGACACTGGCTTCTTAGTAAAGTAACATGAGTCATATCGACACATGCAAATCCAGGCCTCTACCTCTAATCCGGATTAGGCTCTGCTTGTGCTCGGGGTCAGACTGTCTGGCTAAAATTTCTAAATGTTGCCGAAAACTTGCATTCCCCGTATTTGTTCCGAATCACGAGATTGTAAATAAGGCGATTTGTTATCTATATTGTGATATAATAAGTCTGTGATGTCTTTTTTCCGTGTGCCGGACGTTTATTCAAATTTGAATTCCCGCCTTTGGCATTCTGTATTTTTTGGTGTCCGTAACGGTTTCGTGAGTCTGGGATTTAGGGGAGAATGCATTCTTAGGGGTGCAGCATTTTAGACAGGTACCTAATTAGGGCAATTTTTAGCGGGGAGTCCGAATTTGACGTCAAAATATAGACAAATTTAGACAAAATATAGCTAAAATGTACCTAAATTTTCGGTTTCCAGTGCTTATTTTTGGTGTCCGTAACGATTTCGTGAGGGAGGGCATTCTTTCCAGTGCTTATTTTTGGTGTCCGTAACGGTTTCGTGAGGGAGTGCATTGTATCCAGTGCTTATTTTTGGTGTCTGTAACGGTTTTCTCAGGAGGGCCATTGTTTCCAGTGCTTAATTTTCGTGTCTGTTACGGTTTTCTCAGGAGGGCCATTGTTTCCAGTGCTTAATTTTCGTGTCCGTTACGGTTTTCTCAGGAGGGCCATTGTTTCCAGTGCTTAATTTTCGTGTCCGTTACGGTTTTCTCAGGAGGGCCATCGTTTTGTCCGTAAGCCCCAAGAACGATGAACTGTCAATTGACCTGACCCAGAAGGCTGGACTTGCTGGCAGCAGTAATGGTTAACACTCAGACTGGGCTAGCCCCAAGAACGTAAGGGATTGGAGCGGTCGTGAGGGAGGGCATTCTTTCCCGTGCTTTTTTTGGTGTCCGTAACGGTTTCGTGAGGGAGTGCATTGTATCCAGTGCTTATTTTTGGTGTCTGTAACGGTTTCGTGAGTGAGCTTCGACTGAGCCTAACTCAGATTGAGCCTAACTCAGACTGAGCCAAACTTAGACTGAGCCTGAGTTGCGAGCCACCGCAGGTGGCGAGCCAATCCTGTGGTCGTGCGCGGAGCGCCCGACCTTCCCCCTTGGAATGTGAGTGAAGTTAGAACATATACTCCAGAACAACAGCTGCTTGAGGGTCGAAGGCCCGAAATAGTCTCATGCTGCTCTACTCCCGAACAACCCAACCCTGACCGCTGATGGCGGTGCGCGAAGCGCCGCTGATGCACGCTAACCGCTTACTAGCGAAGTGAGGGCCGCGAAGCGGCCCCACTTCGCTAGTATTGTGATATTATCCTTACGTGCCTTTAATCTGCCGCTAATTTTGTACTTTGCTTAACTCACCGGGTTTTCTCGTATTCCAAAATTTTCTATGTCGTGTGTGCTCCTGTATATTATTTGTGTGATTTGTGTGAAGCATAATAAAGATTCAGATTTGATAAAAAATTTGAAGTGTACAAAAATTTTGTTACACTTTTTGACCACCTTTCAGGCAGAAAACGCGGTCTTGGCTTTGCAAGGACTTCAATTCATGAATGAAATGAACGAATTAGCCCGAGAACAAGAGAGGCAAATGGGTCTCCGAGTGGATCGCGTGGTTCAAATCGTCTCTCAGCCTCATTTTGGGCTACCACAATTCGTTGCGTCCCCAGCTCTCTTTGGATATGATTTGACTGATGCGGAGCCTGTGAGGAATTTTTCTTTGAAACTTGGTGCGAGTACGCCACAGAATAATTTGGATTGAGAGCACTAAAATACCTGAGAAAAATTGGAAAAGATATATTGAAAATTTTTAATAAAGATACCAAAAAGATTATAATGGTCTGGACATAATCTTTCAACGCGTAAATTGAAGGTAGAGGCCGAAATCGCCACCCCGGTTCCCCAACATGGATGCGCTATGTACATAAATGCCAAGAGGGTAGCTGGTCGAATCGCTATGGTCCAAAGAGGATCATGTATGTTTCAGGAGAAAGCCCGCTATGCACAAAGGTCTGGCGCAGTTGGCCTTATTATTACAGGTGAGCAATAATTCCGTCATGTCTCGGTCAATCTCTCTTGAAAATATTGTTCGCTAGGAAGAAGTAGGACCTGGAGTCTGCTAGTTATATGCTAAATTTGTAGCTTCTGCTAATTCATGTGATTTAGACAACAATGTTGGCAGCAGTGCAGCAAAGTCCCCGTTTTTCGCCATGTCGGCGGATAACTCCCGCGTAGATGACATAACCATTCCTGTGATCTTCCTGTTCCACTTGGAGAGTCAGAAACTGCAAAACCAACTCTTGGAATATCCCACAATGATCGTTAGTCTGGCGGAGAAAGCGTACAATCCAGGTAATTTTTAAAGTTAAAAGTTTTCCTGGAATCCTAAACGTATTATAGGCGCAATCTTCGAACAATATCTATTGACGCCACCTTGGTACTCGAGAAGGAAAGTGAAGTTGGCGGTGAGTGAACTTTATCATATTTTCAGTATTTTTCCACATTTTAGAACGACTTTCTGGCTTTTAATGAGGAAAAGACGAAGGTTCGTTTCAACTTCCGATTTGGAGACATCACCTCAGAGAACGATCCAAATGAGCGAAATTTGGTTAGCCATTTCTACAATAGTTCATCTTATTTTGGGCCAAATTTTTGGACTAAAAGTCGGAAATTAAATAATAAAAGTTCAGTCCCTGTCTGAGTCTTTATGGCAACAATTATTCCATTTTTGATGTCTAGAGCTTTGGTTCTCTAACATGAGCTCCTCTAACCTGCGTGTTTAACGCGCAGTTCACCCAGAACCGAACGCTTTTGCTATATTGATCAAATTAGGTTAAAATATTTTGTTCCTCATGAAATTCCATTCAACGAGTTAATAAAAATTCAATATTGCAGATTGTGGAACGTAACGTCGAGGCTATGCAACGGACCATTATATTCAGCAGCGACACTTACAATTCAAAATTCCTAAACCAAGCTCGTGTGATGGGCTACCACCTTCTGGGATATCCACATCAAATGAAGGAATCAGACTACTCCGAGCTCAAGTACCTTCTCCGACACATCGAGCTTTTGCCAAGTTCTGAAAGTAACGCAGAAAAAGTTCAGATGTCTCACAGGTTGGATCAGACCGGAAAGACGTCCTCTGTGATATGTCACCTCAAAGACGCCAAAAATTATAGATGTGTAGAAGTTTAAACCGCAATATGTGAAAACACTCACAAAATTCCTCTAGTCATGTTGGATATTGGACTCAGAATTGTATCATTTATTGGCATTCTTTATCACGACGTTGTTTTTCTACGGGTGCGCGAAGTTTAATAAAGATAATTTATGTTGTGAGGTGGTTTTGTATTGGATTCTGTGTTGCAAACTAACTTTTGGATACTTTGATTAATTCTTTGAAAGTAAAAAATGGAAAATTATTTTGATTATACGCTAAAAAGTCTGCGAGAAAATGTGATCACGAATTATTTGCCATGTTTCGACCATTCTTTTGACCTTCCATACAAGAATAATTTCTCAAGTCGTTCCCTTGCGACTGAGAAAGTTAAAAAGTTTGCTTGCCGAAATTTAAAATGCAGATTTTTCTCGAGATTCTCGACTGAAAAGATCAACTTTCATGAGCTTCTGACACTTCTTCTGTGACTTCTTCTTCTGATACTTCTGACACTTCTTCCATGCACGTGTTCTGCATTTTGTGAATTGAAAGAGATCAAAAATTTTTTGACAAAGGAATGTTACTTTAGACATTTCCACTAAAATCCAAAATTTTTGAGATATCTGATAAATAAGATATGGCAACCCTGAGGCATACATTATTTTGTTTGACAAAATCACACTTTTCTTCAATCCCGTTGCGCAGTCATGCAATTTCAAATAGGGAGTTAGTTGAGAATCTTGAGAAAAGTCTCAGCGAGAAAAATGTTCCGTTCTTTTAGATTTTTACTTAAACGTTATGTTTCTTCCCAAATTTTGGGTCAATTATTAAAAATTGTCACATCTTTGCTCTGATTTCCAGCACGTTATCAATTATCGTCATCACTTTTCACATAATCCTCAAAAATTGCAAAGACCTTTTGGCTACATTCAACCAGTGCGTTGTCCTGGCAAGAATTGTTTACTTTTGTAAAAGGTTCACCATCTCAATTTTCAGTCTCTCAAATCCTCCAATTGTCGCGTTAAAGCTCAAATTTCTGTTCAAAATCTCGAATTCAAACTACCATGTCCCACCGTACTTCGGTCCCTTTTTCCTTTCAGGACAAGTCTTACGCCATTCAGTTAATGTTTTCGTTTCGAGACAAATCTTATCATATGCATTTTAAAATCGTGTCTGTCATAATTTCCTTCTTCGCTTTTTAGGAAATATTTTCTGTTGTATGCGCGAAGTAAATAAAATTCTACGGAAAATCGGTAAACGAAAAATGCGCCGTTGCGTCGCCTGCGGAAACTCCATAGAACGAGGTGCTGTGCTCCCGGCAAACCCAATCAGACGCCAGGATTTCCTGGAGAACCTTTGTCTCACAAAATATTCCGAGTTCATCGCTAACAAGTGACTTTATTCTTGTGTCTACGTGAGATTTGAAGAAAAACTCGCGAAAAGTGTTCCATTTTTGGCTTTTTGAGTCAGACATTGCAAAAATTTTTGATGATAGACAAGTGGTTAATCAATCATTGTTTAAAAAAACGGCAATTTTTCATTTTATGACCTTATATTAACAAATTTCGCGAAAAGTCAAAAATTTCAGCCGAGAATTTCTTGAAAATTTTTTACACTTTCTTGAGCAAGAATTTAAAATTTCGACCCGAAACATATTTTTGTTATCCCTTTTCTTTAAAAGTTAATTTTAGTGAGAACGGAATTTTCTACCACTCTCAAAACTGAGATGGATTCTGAAAAATTTTATCGATCCATTTTCCATCAATATGTTTCAGGTGCTTCATTTGCTTTGACCATTTTGACCCACAGGACGTGATTTCTCGGGATGGTGTGGTCGTAAAGCTTCGACACTCTCAAGTTGTGCCTATTAAAGTATGCCATGGATTATGATCGTTATTCGATTCAATTTTCACAGCAACTTTTTATTATTTATTTTAACTTCATATTATTTCGTTTCTTATGGCTTCGTTTTTACTCTTTATCTTTAGCTCTCAACCCCATTCCACAATCCTCGATTGGAGCAGAAGGTTAACAAATTGGCAAGCGAGCGTTTGGCTTGGTCCGGAAATCCCAGCAAGCTATTGGGAGAGGACTCTGACGATGTCGACGATATTGAACACGTTGAGTGAGTTTAGAGACTTGAGCCTAGAAGAATTTATACGCAATTACTTTTTGAATTCCCGCCGTTTATGTGAACGTGACATTCAAAATTTGAGTCATACTTGGTTGGCTTTTCGCTTCATAGAAATGCGCTATTTTGTATTTCCGTGCTGTGGTACAGATTTTTTGATATAATTTTAGAAGACTTCAAATTTTCATTAATTAATAACAATAGTTTTCTAAAAATTAATAATGTGTACTATTAATAGTAAAGAATGAGTGAATGTCATTGATTGAATAATTTTTAGATCACCTCAATCGTCGGAAATGAATCGTAGAAGTGTTTCAGCTCGGAGATCGTCGCCGAATCAATCGGAGCCTGCAAGGAATACTGAGAGTCAAATCCAGGCTAATAGTCCACCCGAAGAGGAGGGCATGATCTTGAGTGAGTGTCATTTCGGTTTGTCATTAAACCATTCTGCATTCATTTGGCATTTCAACACAATGGAATGTGTTAGACCCAGGATCACTATTATTGGACACAATGTATCCAAAACATTCTAAGGTGCTATTTTAGAATGATATACCAATAAGTCATTTTGAGAGTGAAAATTGTTACCAAAACAGAACCTTTTAATAGGGCAGAAACATTTCATTCTTCGAAATTGTGTTACTTCCGAGAGCAATTATTTTCAATTTCTCATATAAAATTTTCGTCTGAATTGCAGAAAATTTGTAATGTTTCCATCGCTGAAATGGGGAAATATTATGCTGAAATTATTATTTTTGTATTGGAGCCATTTAATATTGGTGAAAGTCCATTTACAGGTTTTTTGTAAATGGCATTATTACAAGTCACAAAATTTTAAGAGTTTTAAGTTAAGAGTAAATTATATTGCTCTGAATTTAGATTTTGATTTTACAGATTACCGTAAATCCTCTAATAAGTCCCCCGGGGGACTTATTGTTTCGTAAGGGTTTTCAAAAAAATTTTCAAATTTCAAACTCAATTTTCTCCGATATTTTCAATGTCAAAGTTTTGGCATTGGGTTTTTCTTACGTAACTCGTCAAGATCTACACGAATATGCACTTAGTTTTGGTCGGGCGAGACCGCAAGGACGTTTGGCATTCTGTTTGAGGGGGGACTTATTTGAGGGGAGGGACTTAATTGAGGGGAGGGACTTATTAGAGGATTTACGGTATTTTGTTTATTACATTAAAAATTGTAAGAATTAAAATTTCGCTAGTTTTTCTATTTTCTGGGTTTTTTCATGATTGTCTGTTTCTTTGGCCTTTTTTGATTCCACAAGATCCTTCCCGGTAAGGAATGGATTCTTGATTCAATCATTCCAAATTCAATAAAAATAACATCATGTTATTACGTCTTATTTCTCTAAGCGCTATTATTTAGGTGGTGCAATCTCGCAATGTTTCCTTTGTGGTAAAGTGATTAATAATGGTGCCTCGATTCCTCGCGACTCTTATTATCGCTCAGAGTGGCGTAAAGGACTCAATCTAGTGAGTGAATCTTTTAAGTAACTTTTATTTTCCTTAATTTAGTAATGTATTAAATATTTAGGATGGATACTTGCCCAAAACCGGAATGATCTGTCTGAGTCACTTCCGTTTGGACGACATTATCTTCAGCAGCAGTGGAGAGCCTCTCCGCATAAAATCTGGTGTGGCGCCGGTATTTGTAAGTGTTTATAATTGGACTATAGCTGGGGAACGCCCTTTAAGATTGAGCACAATTAGGGAATGTTATGAAATATACAAGCTTCACCATGTTATCCATTACCTTTTCTGCTTTCATGAAACATTCTCAAACTTTAGTTTGTCGGGAAAACAAAACGAGTATATAGTTTCTAATTGAAATTCTTTAATAAATTTTCCATAGTGTGACTTTGAAAAGTTGGGTAATTTTCAAAAAATATTGTTTGAATGAATCAAACGTGATTTTATAGAAAAATCCTGGCGATGAGAACAATTTTAATGAACCGCCGAAAGGAGCAACTCCGGAAATAGCCGGTCCTTCAACTCAAGGAGTGAATTTGGAATCGCAGACGACTAGCGCCGACAACTCCAAGAAAGACTTGCAACACCAGGATGAATCAATTGACCAACAGTCACTTGATTCTCATGTTCTCAATAGAAACGTTTGTGGTGCTCGCATCCGATACAATGGTGGGTCAGGCTCAGATGTGCCAGGAAAGCCTTCATCCTGCGATATTGATCCGGTTTCTAATATTGTAAGTGTTAATTACAATTATCTCAAGTGCTCCATTGTGGACAATATCTATTTCGTGTTTGAATACTAATAATGGAATATTAATAATTTTAGCGTTTCTACGAGCCACATTACCGCCCTGGACCGGAAGAGATGTTCTGCTTGTCACAGGTAAGTCTTTCAAAATTTTCACCGGTGTTAAATTTTGATTTACATTTTAGGTCACTCAAATCGGAGAAAAAATTTGCTCAATTGAGAACAAATTCTCTCAGCTCGTGGATTTGGTCACAGAATTCGTAATGGTAAATTTTATGCCTTAATGGTTCAAATGTATGCTTTATTCGGAAATTATTGCCTGAAAGTAAAGTTAATTTTTGAATAAATTTTATTTGTAGTTAGGTTAGGGGTATGCACATCAAAATTTTGTGATGAAAAATTTTGGTCAACTTTTTTTATTTAGGCAAAAGCGAATGCGATCGAAGAACAAAGCAACACTGCAGCACTGAGACATCAACAACGGATGAATTACGAGTATCAAATGCAGCGAAAACAAGAAATACTGAAGGAGCAGAAACGACGGGAACGGAAAGCTCGCAAAACAGTAGAACGAAATAAGGAGTTGGAAGAAAAGCGACAACGCAAAGATGAAATCAAGAATATGCAGCCATATTTGTTGTACAATGGATTAAAAATATGTACGCGGTTTTTGTCCACACTTATAATTTCATGGTTCATTCGTTCGAAGGTTTTCATTTATTCAAAATGATACAATGAGTGGCATAACGAAGGTTCTCAATATTGGCTCAGATTGAATCGCTTTAGCGACATGTTTTTTATGATGTACTTATTTCGAGAATGACGCCAAGATAGCATTAATACACAACATTCGCAAATTGTTCAATATGTTTTACATATTCCTACATTTCATCAGATTTGTAGTTCAGCGGCTATATACGAGGCCATTCCTATTTATATATACTGTTAACCTTAGGTGATCCAAAAGGAATTCGTTAGATTCCCTGGTGTAGGAATTTGATTCAGTAATTACGTAGTGAATGAAACTATTAATATGAATGAATAAGAGCGGGCCTTTTCACAACAGAGGAAATTTGTATTGATCAAATAAAATAGAGATCTCTGGATAATTCCCTGAAGCAAATTTAAAATAAAATGTAAAATAGTTTACCTATAAGAATTTCAGATTTTCCTACCTCTATGCGCAACGATAACCGGGTATGCAAAGTGTGCTACGCCAAGTTTGATAATAAGATCCTCTTGGCAGACCATTTGATGAGCGAAACGGACCTCAACGACGAGCACTACAGATGCTTTGTTTGCGAGCAGGTTTGTGTTTAATTTTTTTCTCAGCTAATAAAGTGGGATTAAGGATGCAAAATTACAGAATGTGATATACCTCAGCGAACTGGCCGTTCAGCAACACGTCATGCAAGCTCATCCGTTTGAGCATGAACCGAGATATGGACTGTTTGATGACTTGACGCACAGGTCCAAAGAAGTAATTCGCGCTTATGCCGAGAGTAAGTTAACGTTCGGTGAAACTGTTTTTATTATGCCAGTTTGCATGGATAGGAATTTAGTCGGGTGATATTTTTGCCATACTCAGCTTAAGATTTGCGTGATGACTCAAATAAAAGCCCACCACGTGCTTGTAACAAAACTCCCGTATACTTTGTTCTAATCCATTATGTGCATGTTTTCCTGCCTTCCGAGCTAACGGAATCTAAGGCATTCATCTGTAAACGTTTACTGTAAACTTATCCTTCGCCTTTAGGTGACATTGAGTAAGGTTCAAGAGTTATTGACAACCTTTGCCATTGAGCCTTTACAAAGATCATATCCCTATAAATATTGGGCGTCCTAATAATACTGTTTTCAGAAATGGTCGGTGACAATGCAAATGTAATCAGCTTGGACAGTGATTCGGACGGTCAACCGAACGACTTTTTCAAGGATACTGCCAAAAAAGTATTTGAAATAGCTTTATTATCATAAATAAATGGTGCCGTTATAGATGTGCTTAGAGAGCGACAGAAGATCTCAGGATGTGGAGGATATTGAAGAAATTGAAGATGTCACTCCCGCAGAAGCCGAACCAGCAGACACCACAGCAGCAGCAGCTCCGCTTCCGGATGAGCCGCCTATGGAGTCCGCCGCATAAGATTTCAACCCTGAACAATCAAGTGAAATTTGAGAATTTCTCATAGTATAACTTTGATATTGAACATTTTTACGTATTTATTGTTATATAAATGTTTCAGAATATCTGATATTTTTGTAACTTTGTTCGGTTTGTGAAATAAAATTATGAAAAGGCGGTCACTACTCTCGACACAAGAGTTTATTATATTGAGAGCAGAAAAGATTTTCAATTTTTTTTTGGCTGAAACCTATTATTGAATTGTTTGTATTTTTGTTGGAAAGTTGCCCATTTTGGCCATTAATGGTGCGCTTACATAGGCCAAAAACGACCGAGACCGACGTGCTTACATAGACACAAAAACAGGACCGAGACCGACGTGCTTACATAGACAGGACCGAGACCAGGACCGAGTCCAAGACCGAGACTTTTTTATAAATTCCCGTTTTTGAACCATTTTTGTCAGACTTGGCCATGTTGCACTCAAGACAAAAATTGTAGCTAAGATACTTAGGTATCTTATGGAAAAGACCGTTTTGCTGTATAAAGTCATAAAATTCCAAACTGTGCGGACGGTTTGAAAAATTGATTTTTCGAAAAAAAATTCAAAATTTTTGAATTTTGTTTTCTGCGCCAACTCCGTTAAAAATTATTTGACGTCATCCGACCAAACGGTTTTTTGTATAATGTTCGCAAGTCCTTAGGCTACGTTTTCAGTGGAAAAAAATAAATTTCCAGCATGATAAAAATGATCAGAAGATTTTAAAAGTCGAATTATTTTTTCGACTTTTTCTCGGTCTCGCCGAAAAACGTCCTTATCTAATTTTGACATTTTAGCTTCTCCTGTTGCAAATTTTTGTATAAGAATGTTCAGATGATCGTAGAATTTACATCTGCTTTGAGTTTTGATATCAGATTTTCAAATTTGGCACTTTTTTTGCATTCGTCCGAAAAATTGCATTTTTTCGAAATTTTTTGAATAAAAATTTATATTTTTTCTCTTACGATGCGATATAACTGTGGTGTTTTTCAACTAACCCGTTTTCAGGACCGGAGAATCCGAATTTGAGCTCAGAAATGGGTTGGTCCCGGCACGAAAATTGGGAAAATGGAGGTTTTTTATTTTCCCGAAAAATAATTTTGATGATAAAAGTCGATTTTTCATATTAGTCGACCAAAAAAGCTAAAAATTTGCATACTGGTGTTTTTCGACCTCCTGAATCCGAATTTGACGTCAGATTTTAAATTCAAATTTGAATTCCCGCCAAACCGTAAAAATGTGTTTTTCAAGGTTTTCGATTGATGAATCTCTACATTTTTGTTTTAGAACCGTTAGGTATGTGATTTAAAATATTTCTGCTTTTTAAATTTTTGAAAATGTTCAATTTTGGAAAATTTTATGAATTAATGTCACTTTTTGACCAAAAAAATTAGATTTTTTACATCCGAGGATAAAAATTGCTGAAAATTGGTATACAAGGGTTTTTCGACCTTCTGAATCTGAATTTGACCTCAAATCATAAGTGGTCCCGCCATGAAAGTTGGGAAAATCGCATTTTTGACACAAAATTGCCTAAAAATGGCCATTTTTGGCGCGTTATGAAAAAACTAAGCGCATATTCGGAATCAGCGCATCAAATTACCCCCAAAAACGTCATTTGCAGAAAATTCGCAAAAATTTTATTTTTTCCCATTTTCTGACCATAGGGGACCACATGGTTTTCGAAAAAATGATTTTTTGGAAATTTGGATAAGATTTCTGTAATTAGTGTATTTAGGGATAATTTGATGCGCTGAATCCGAATTTGCAGTCATTTTCCACATAACGCGTCAAAAATTGGCATTTTTTGTGAAAAAATAATCGTTTACTGGTCCAACAAATGACTCAAAAATACCAATTTTTAGCGCGATAGGAGAAAACCAATCGCATATTCGGAATCAGCGCATCAAAAAACCCCTAAAAACACATTTTGCTGACATTCCGAAAATTTTTTATTTTTTGGCCATTCTTGACCATAGGGGGTACCACATGGATTTTGAAAAAAATCGATTTTTTGAAAATGTGGAAAATTTTTCTGCAATGAGTGTTTTTAAGTGCAATTCGATGCGCTGATTCCGAATCTGGAATTATTTTTTTCATATCACGTCAAAAATTGGCATTTTTGAGTTATTTGTTGGACCAGTAAACGATCATTTTTTGACAAAAACTGGCAATTTTCGACGCGTTATCTAAAAATTAACTGCAAATTCGGAATCAGCACATCGAATTACCCCTAAAAAACACTTATTGCAATCATCTTTTCCGCTTTTTCTAATAATCGATTTTTCGGAAACCATGTGGTCCCCCCTATGGTCTGAAAATGGGAAAAAATAAAATTTTCGCGAATTTTCTGCAAATGACGTATTTAGGGGTAATTTGATACGCTTATTCCGAATATGCGATTGGTGTTTTCATAGCGCGCCAAAAATGGCCATTTTCGGCCAAAAACAGCAAAAAACGCCATTTTTTATACCTTCAATATGGGACCACCCCCGATTGTGCTAAGACCTCTTGGCACCTTCCAGAACATTCCACAAGTCTCTGGAACTCTTTAGGATAACGTCTTCCGGAATATTCTAAGCTTTTTCTGCAAATGTTTACATTTGTTCTATGTAAGCACCCTCGGTCTCGGTCTTGGACTCGGTCGTTTCTATGTAAGCACCCTTTTTTCGGTGTCGGTCTTGGACTCGGTCTCGGTCCTGTCTATGTAAGCACCCTCGGTCTCGGTCTTGGTCTCGGTCTTGGACTCGGTCCTGTCTATGTAAGCAAGGGGTAAGTCAAATGATATTTTATGTTTAAATGCCGTTGGCGGCAAAATGCAGATATATACGCTGAAATAAGTTTTTTGCTTCAAATAATGGTTGTTTAAAATGGGTAATTTGGATCCAGAAATGTTTACCGCTCTTCGCCTTTTCAAAGATTTGCTCAATGATTTGTTAACCTTTCCATTTATGTATGAGCCTCATTAGAAAACGATAACCGGTGCTCTCGACTTAAGAATCGCAAGAAGAATGCTTTGCAAAAAAAGTAATTAGCCAATATAGTGGATACAATGCTCTCGGAAGTTTGAATAGAATTGTCAGCAAGTTTCATTCCAGGAAATGTTTGTATGCTTTTTAGCATTACTTCGCATGGCTGCGCAAGTTGTCACTAGGGGTCGGCAAAATTCGGCGAGCCCGAGCTTCGAGCCTGACCGACCCAGGCTCGGGCTCGACATGATTCCGGATTCACTTGGCGAGCCCGAGCTTCGAGCCCGATTTGAATTTTATTTTTTCCCGCCTATTTTTTGGTCATCAAAAATTGGTCTTTTTTGTCGTTTTTTGCTAGTATTTTGTATATTTAATATAAATAGACAAAACTGAGATGATTCAGTTAATTTTTTAAAATAAAATTTACATGCAAAGTCAAATTTTATCTGAATTTTTCCAAAAATTTTTCCGGGAAAAAATCAAAATGTCCAAATTTTTCCATTTTTGCTTAAGGTTTTTGCAAAATTTTTCCATTTTTGATGATTTTCATATGAAAATTTTTAATATTTTTAAAATACTTGATGGAGAAGAGATTGACCGCACTGGAAAATTTTTCAATTTCATGGCGATTTGTCACAAAAAATTTGCACTATTTCAAAAATACCGTAAACCTTCTAATTTAACCCCGGCGGTATAATTATTCGATCGACCTGTAGAGGGGGCAAAATTAGAGGAGGGGTAAAAATAGAAGGGGCAAAATTAAACCGCTCGATATTTTGGGCGCCGAAAATTTTTGAGGTTTTTGCTCAAATTTCAAAAATTTTCGTCATTTTTTGACAATATTTAAAAAAATCAAAATTTGAATTCCCGCCCCAAAAATTTCGGATTTTTTTCGAAATTTTTGAAAAATTTGGGAAAATTTTGCAAAAATGGCAAAAAAATAGGTAAAAAATTCAAATTTTTGGAAAAAAAATTTGAACTAAAATTTTCGCCTGCACAGAACTTAAATTTTCCAATTTTCGGCTTTTTTAGCTTGAAAATCGGTAGTTTTTGTTACTGAACACGACAATTTCCGTTTAGTAACACTGGCAAAAGAAATAAAAATCAGCGCCGCACGTGGAAATTATTCGATTTTCGCCCCTGACCCTATGCTTTCCTGAAACTGGTCATTGAGTGTTGCTCAAAATGCTCAGCTTTGTCGTATTTCGTCGCATTAGTACAAATTGAGATGAATACAATGGAAGAAAATACATAGCCATGAAAGCGCCGGAGGCAAAATTTTTTAGAAAAATTGAGTTGTCTGCAAAAATAGACATTGAAAATTTTGTATGTTCTTCGAAATATCTAAAATTTTTCGCTCGGCCGCGCCCATTGGGCGCGGCCAAAAATGACCGAGCCCGTAGGCTCGAAGCTCGACCACTTTTTTCCGAGCTTCGAGCCCGAGCCCAGGCTCGGACTCGGTGAAATTCCATTTTGGCCGAGACCGAGCTTCGAGCCCGACCTACCCGGGCTCGGGCTCGAAAGCTCGGGCTCGGGAATCGGTAAAACCCCCCCCCCGGTAAACCCCCCCGCTCGCCATTTTTGCCATAACTTTTTACTGGAACCTTCTAGAAGGATGAGTAATAGCTTAAATGGAAGCTAAGACTCTGGGCTACAAATCGGTATATTACTTGCCACATCTCGATTCAAGATTCTCGAGATTTAATTATTTTTGTCTCAAAATTTCAACTTTTTTTGCAAATTCGAGAATTTGAGACAAAAATAATTAAATCTCGAGAATCTTGAATCGAGATGCGACAAGTAATATACCGATTTGTAGCCCAGAGTCTTAGCTTCCATTTAAGCTATTACTCATCCTTCTAGAAGGTTCCAGTAAAAAGTTATGGCAAAAATGGCCGCGGGGGGTTTTTACCGGGGGGGGGGGTTTTACCTACACTCCTCGGGCTCGGGCTCGCCGACCCCTAGTTGTCACTTCAGATAGCGCTTCACAGTACAATTTCATTATGAGCAAAGAAACGTGCAACAACGGCATTAATTTTCTCTCGAATTCTTCTCTAACTTTAATGAGGCTCTATCCTATTGTAGGAGGCTCCCAAAAAAGCTCGGAAAAAAATCAAAAGGGGGACCCTATAGTTTGAAAAATCATTTTCGGAAAAAATTTTTGGAAAAATCAGTAGGGTCCCCCTATTGATTTTTTGCGAGCTTTTTTGGGAGCCTCCTACAATAGGATAGAGCCCTTTAATGATATGTTTCAGAAATTTTCAGATATGTTTCTGTTCACCTTAGGTTAGATTTTTTTTTAATTTTTCGGGGGAAATGTTAATTTTGTAGCAAAAACGTTTTTTGGCGAATTTTTCTAAAGCCGAATTTTGTGGCACACACCAAGTGGTATTCCATTTAAAGCCGAGATTTTACAAATTGCTAGCCTAATTTTCTGTTAGCCTAAAACACTATTTCTATAATACTTCCTTTTGGAACAAAATTTTGAAATTAATGCCAAAGGAAGTGGTTTCGAGTAAAAAAATACCAAGAAAAAGGCCACTTCATTCTTATCATCACTGTTTGTATCCCGGCGTCAAAGTTCCCACCTGGCCTCAGTAGTCGCCTTTGTGTGGGTTGTTTGTCGTCTCGCGCAACAATGTGGGAATTGGCACATTATTCAAGAAACATACATAGGGCTAATGTGTATGAAAAAAGGCGGCTGTGTTTTAACTGGAATGCCAAGTTGGATCAGCAGGCAGAAATATTTTTTCTCATACCAAATCAAAGCAAAATTAATAATATACCCGGAAAATTGGAAAACTTCTTTGAAAAACAATGTACTAGTATAGTACTAAGTATAGAATTGTCATAGTGCGGGATGTTGTGTTTGCACTCGTGCTTGTTTCAATCAAAACGGAAAAGGGCAGAATTAAAGTTTATGGTTTTAATTTAGACGCCTTCGATTTTTAGTAATCTTTGAAAAGAATATTCGAAAAGACGCATTTTTTACCAACAATGAGTCAGAAAGTTTGATATTTTCAAAAATAATGGTAAAAGGTGAAGAGTATGGCACCACCATGAATTTCGATAATAATTGGTATTTTTGGTGGTTTTCAAAGACTCTGATCACGAATTCGAAAGAATTTGTGGGCGGAAAGACGATTTTCGCGTCGGAAACAAAATGGACCAAAATTTCAATTTTCGCCTAATTTAAATAAAACATATTTTCAGGGGTTTTCGAGAACGCTAAATCCAAATATGACATTCGTTTAAGTACTACCAGGTGGCGACATAATTTCGCGGAATTTTATTTGTGCGTTTAAATTTGCGCCATTTCAGTTTAGCCCCTTTAGAAGGGGGCTAGCTTAAATCTGATATTACTAACCCTATCTAATATCCTATTCTAGAGGGGGTTAGCAATATCAGATTTGAGCTAGCCCCCTTCTAAATGGGCTAAACTGAAAGGGCGCGAATTTAAGCGCCCAAATATCATTCCGCGAATTTATGTCGCCACCTGGTAAGTCACTCTTAAGCCCAAGTGTATTATCTGTATCTGAAAAGCTGGCCGCGAGACACCACCGCGCAAAGACAACGACGCAATAGTTAGCGTGCAGAGAACAAACAGGAAAAATGGGTAATTAAACCGGCGGACACAGACATTCTCTGCGTTCTAACATGTTGCGTTGTCTTTTCGTGGTGCCGCACACTAGCACTCTTTTGACCTACTCTCAACATGAAGACCGAAATGGGTAATTAAACCGAAAAATGCCCATTCAAATTGCCGCGCTAAAACTGACAAGCTGCAGCTTGTGCGTACAGCTAGTGCGGTCAGCTTTTCAGATACAGATAATATGTACTTCGTTATACCCTTATAAGTAGGGACCGGATTTTTAGGTCCCAAAAATCGCATTTTAGGATCCTAAAAAGGTCCCAAAAAAGGCCATTTTAGGTCCCACCAAAATGGTCATTTTAGGATCAAATTTCGCCCAAAAAGTCATTTTAGGACCGTATTTTACATCGAATTACCAACTAACTAATATTCCGGTTCAAATTTCCGAATTTGGCGCATTTTGACTTTGGGCGCTAAAATTTGGATTCAAATGAAAAAATTTTTATGTTACACAAAAAATGCCAAAAAGTAAAAATTTTCACAGAAAAGCCTCAAAAGTAAAAAATTTCCACAAAAATTGGAAAAAAGGACCAATTTTTTTGAAAATTTTGTAAAAAACTGAGAAAATGCCGGTTTTAGGAACATAAAATGATGATTTTATGCAAAATAGGATGGGACCTAAAATTTCCCAAAAAAGGCCAAAATAGGTCTTTTTAGGTCTTTTAGGTTTTTTTTTGGAAAAGACCTAAGAATCCGGTCCCTACTTATAAGGGTTGTTCGGGCGTTCAAGCCTAATTGCTTGTTTATTCAAGCCCAATTTTTGATCATTTTATGGCCAAAATGATCAAAAATCAGCAGTTTCCATATTTTCTGGTAGGACCACTCAAAAGTGAATGTCATATTTGGATTCAGCGCACTCGAAAACCCCTGAAAATATGTTTTATTTGTATTTTGGGCGAAAATTGAAATTTTCGGCCATTTTGGTTCCGACGCGAAAATCGTCTTTCCGCCAAGCATGGCAACCGGACCGGACCGAGGGGTGGACGGTCCGACGGACCAAACCGGACCGACCAAAACTTAACAAGCACCCCTAAGAATGCCTTCGGCGGCAAAAAATTTTGAAATTTTTGAAATATTAAAAATTTTCAATGTAGGATTTTGGCAAACAATTCAATTTTTATAAAAATTTTTGCCTGCGGCGTTATTTTTCCTTCCATTTTTTATTGTATGTTTCTATTTTTCCAAAATATTCGCCTGCGGCGCTTTTTTGCTGTTGTATGTTTTTTTCTCCTATAAAACTCGGTCTCGGTTTCGGCCATTTCTAAGTCGCAAATATTTTCTACGCCTAAGTGTTTTTGGGGTTACTTCGATGCACTAATCACAAATCTGCAATTGGTGAAATGGTGAAAAATGCAAATTTTGGCCAAAATTTCACAAAATATTGACCAATTTTCGCGAAATTTTTGCCAAAATTTTAGACCAAAAATTAAAAATCTTGATGCGATACGGAAAAAATAATTGCAGATTCGTAATCAGCGCATCGAAATACCCTAAAAACACCTTTAAAAAAATTGCGAAAAAACCTCGGCGCTACCGAAGGTAGCGCCGCGAAAAATTTTTGACCTTTTAGAGACCGGACCAAACCGGACCGGGGGGTCGAGCGGACCGGACCGGCCAAAAGGTCGGTCCGCTGCCATGCTTGCTTTCCGCCCACAAATTCTTTCGAATTCGTGATCAGAGTCTTTGAAAACCACCAAAAATACCAATTATTATCGAAATTCATGGTGGTGCCATACTCTTCACCTTTTCCAAAATAATTTCCTAAAATCTAAATTTTTTCAAATATTCTCGCTATGAATTCTAAGTTTTTCATATCGAGATGTTTTTGATACTGTTTTTCATAAGATATTAAATTTTGTGCGTCTCGTACAAATTTCATTTAAAAATGTTGCGATATTTTTCTCAAATGTTTGCATTTTAATTAAAAATCTGTGTGTATTTTGTGTCTATTTTGTCTACATTTTTAATAAATCTGAACTATTTTGTCTGTGACACAAGCACGTGGGAAAAAGTATCAGTACAGGTAACATTTCCATTGGTACCTTTGAATTGATCATTTGGTACCAAGAATGTACTTGAAATGTGTTCTATTCCAGACTAGCCCACCTGTGTGACTATTTACCTCCCCTACAATTTCAGTTTCCCTTTAATTTTACCATATCAAAAGGACAATTCCGTTTTGTGTATAGAAAGGATCTATATAGCATTCACTTCCTGATACAAAAACATGATACGCTTTCGGAAGTTGCATTGAATTGGATTTCTATTTTAACATTTTTAGTTTTTCTTACCTTTCGTTTAGTGGAAGGGTCATTACTCCCCACAAGGCAATTTTCGAGATTACCGTTCCCGAGCAGGGCTGGGATATTTTGTCTTGAGTTCTGCTCGAGAATCCCGAGAAGTAGATGCAATTTGAATACAGTTTATTGTTCGCGTAATTATTACCAAAGATCTGGATAAAGTATTGGACACTAGTCAAAAAGTTAAAGGCGAAAAAGTTCTTGGATCGCTAAACATTTGCTGAAATCAAGCCCTGCACATCAAATGCGGAAAGGCGCGAATTTGAATGATAATTTTGCGGAGGATTGCGCTCTCGACTCTAGACTACAGGAGGGAGTTAGCTTAAATCTGATATAGCCAGTTTGTAGAGCTTAAAAAGTTGCTGATCAGTTATCTGATCAGATTTTGTATCCGGTATGAAAATTTTCGAGAAAATTTGAGAATTAGAGTTTACTAAGGAAGTTTACAGTAAACAGCCAAAGCGTTGTGGGACAAAAATCAGTAAATGTTTAGCGATCCAAGAACTTTTTCGCCTTTAACATAGAGACATTAAAATCAGATTTATGACCAAAACGACGAAATGCGCGAAAAAGTAAAATATGCCGTGTTTCATCAAAAGTTGCATAATTATAATCGACCTTTAACGCGTCAATTTTACCAATCATAAAAGTTTAAAGTTGGTTTTAAATAATTTTTACATAAAACTTTTAGATGGCCGGTAATTCGGATAACATATTAGTGATCTTGGGTGTCACCCAGTTCATTTCTTTGACGATGTTGCGTGTGGCCTGCAAATCGATTATTTCATTCATTGGAATCGCACTCAACTTGGATTTGGTTTATGTCACTTTCAGGACAAAGTAAGAAAATATAAACGAAAATGTTCACACAAGCCTAATGTGTGATGTCCATTCCATTAATGATGTCCATCCTAATTAATTCTTTACGACAAACTTTTTTGTCAAGCATAGTCCCCGCCTGGGCAGCAGTCACCACCCAGATCGGACCAGAGAAACGGTAAAATTGACCGGACCGGCCAAAAAGTGCAAAAAAGCATTTTTAGCGTAAAAAATCGGACCGAAATAACTTTGGGAGGGTCTAACAGTCCGCGGCAAAAAGCCGGTCTGTGACCATACCTGTTTTTCTGTTTCGAGAACTCTTCTTGTTACCAAAACCAGAAAGTATATACGAAATTCACCCCAAAAACGCGCGAATTTAAAGTTTCACGGAGAATTGTATGAAAGGTTAAATTAACCCTCATTTCCCCAGTGCGTCGAAAACGGCTCGCAAAATTTAGCGTAATTTTTTGCCCATCTTTTGGCTTCCTAGCTCGAATCTGATATAGCTCTTGTATATTCAACTTTTTGTCCTGAATCAGGATATGTAATTTGTTTGCCCACTTTTCCTATAAGATTGGCCTGAAAAATGGTCATTTTCGAGTCACACCCCGAAAATCGAGGAAAATTGGCCAATTTTAGGATGATCAATGATCAGTTAACTTTAAATATCATATTAAGCAATCACTTTCAGGTCAATTCAAGGCACCTGTAACATCTTGATCGCATTGAACGCTCTTTTCACAGCGTTTTTTGAGTTCAGTTACATTACTGAGTTCATCATCGCTATAAATAGACTTAATCCGATCAAGCTGACTCTTTGCTTTTTCTTGCAATTTTTTCCAATGTTCGGAGCTAACTGCGCAACTGTTTTCATTTTGTTTATTGGAGTGGACCGCTTCATCTCGACCGCCCTCCCCACTTGGTACGTAGTCTGAATGAAACAAATCTGTTAAACGATTTATGAACAAAATGACCAAAGATGACTTTTAATGACCCATGACATAAAGTTCACCTTTTAAAAAGGTACTTTAAATCCTGCCTCAAGTATATCACTTTTCCTCGAAGCTTAATCATTTATTCTCCATACTATTCAGGCAGAACCGTATCAATCGCACTTACTACCTCATGGTTATAATTGCTGTGTGCTGGACCTATTCATTATTCGTTGTCTATGCTGCCTTTCAAGTCGATTTTAGTTCGACTTATGACAATAAGTTAGTGTAATATGAAATTTTTGACTGCCGATCTGACCTATATTATAACGGGTTTCAATTGTCAATAGGCTAAAATTCTTCAAGAGTTTTGCTTTAAACTTTGGAAGATTAATTCAGATTATTAGAAATTTTTTTACAAATGGTTCAAATGTTAGGTGATAATTTGGCGTAAACAAACTTGGGGAGTTGCTAAAACGGGCGATGCTGGCAAGATCCCAACTCATTTCCTCGTCACCTTAGCCAAATGATAACATTATTACATGTGAGGTCTCATTTTACAGAAGCGTTGGCTGCCAGGTGTCCGATCTTTACAGAGACGAGGTGTCTAGCATGACCGCTCGAAACAACATTATTCTCAACTTGGCTACCGTCGCCTGCTACGTGGGCGTTTGGATTCTCATAAAGGCTACCAAGAGAGAAGGTGAGCTTCAAATTATGGGTAACCGTCACTTGTCATCGACCAAGGGATACATCAAAGAGTATTGGTCCGGGCTTAAAGGAGAAATTTCGTTGGGGCCGCTCTACTTTTAAATAAGCAAAACACTCTTTGCTGGTTGGATTTTTAGTGTTTAGCCCTTCATTGCCGAGTGATGCGAAAACGCAACGATATTGATTCACTTCACAAAAAGAAAGAATAGAATGAGTGTTTATTACACAAAGAAAGAGAGCGTCTATGAAAAAGCCGTGGCTTTGTTTTTCACAAAGACAGCTCATCTAAAATAAAGCTAATGGTAATGCAGACATTCTGCCTTTTGTCTATGGCTCCGGCAATGAAGGGTTAGAGTTCTCCAGTGGAGAAAGAGTGGGTAGACAAAAGAAGGGAAAGGAAATAACACACAAACAATTATAGACACAGTCATCTAAAATTTAGTCCTGCCACGATGTTTTCAGTCTGCGAATTGCTTATTTGAAAGTAGAGCGGTGCTAGCGAAATTTCTTCGTTATATCCTTACTTATTAGTCATATGCATACCTATTAGACTCAGGTTTCGGCTACGACAAAGGCTTAAGTTTAGGCTAAGGTTTGAGCGCCGGGACAATACCCCGAATATATCCCTTAGAGAACAAGTGGAGAGAACTCTCCAAATTTGATCTTCGGCTTTGAAAATTGAAACAGTTACTTTCAGTGTCGAGCCGATTTTTTAAGTCATGTGTTGCAATTATGCTATCGGTGACCTTGGGATGGTTTCTGTTCTCAATTGCTAATATCATCATCGGTATCTTTGAGCTCACTACCACTCCTCAATGGTACCTCCTTTTTACCGTCGGGATTTTGCAAAGCGCTGCCGATGCCAGCCATGCTCCGATTTTATACGTATTCAGGTTTGATTTTTGATTAAACTTGCTTGAACTATTTTTCGTTTGCTAGAATGATTTCATGTTTCAAATTTTATTGAATATTTTAAAACCATTCATAAAGTTCAAGTTTCTATAATGTTCTAAAATCCGAGTACTTAGAAACCTGTGCGTTCCTTATGCGAGTTGCGCAGAGCGAATGCGTCTTTTCGTCCGATCTTTCAACTTATGCTCATTTTTTGCTCTAGAATCGATGAGATTAAATTTTATTTTGTCTGTAAGAATAGAGCCCAGAGTTGCTTAACTTGATGGATCGGAAAAATGTTTTCGCACTGTGACACTCAACAAAGGACCACACAAGTGGATTTAAAGTAAGATCAAAAATTTAACACCGAATTTTAGTAATCAATACAAGCATGCGTTTCGCGACCAATTCCACCGAATAGCGGTGATGTTTCGACTCAGAAAAACTCAACATATGATCCACAGCCACAGCACGGTCCTTCAGGTATCGCCGAGATTGACAAAAAGTGAGGCAGGGAGGATGGGGAACGCCATCGAAATTGCACCACAACGTCGTTACACGAAGTTTTAGAATTTGTAATTTATTTGGCTTGACGTTAATGTTAATTTTTATATGTGTGATTTTTTCAATAAACTCGTTCACTCGTAGCTATAAATCTCAAGAGCTTGTATATCGCATTTCTTTCGAAAAAAATTTGTGACAGATGGTCACAGGTTCGATAACCAGTTCCCGGTCACTAGTTGCAGACGCTCCACGCTACTATTTATTGTCAGGCACATATAGTATGTCCTTCTTACAAGATTTGTAGTAAAAGTATATGGAGCTAAAATTAGAGCAACAACTTTATAAAACATGAGAGTCACAAAAAAGTGAACCTGAACCTCGACGTCGAGGTTCAGATTTCATCATTGTCAGCCTACCGGACCACGTGTCCTGGAGTGCCCGGAACAATAGACTTGACAGAGAGTGAGTGAGAACAGCGTTTAGGTAAGAGGTTTTCTATTACTCATGGTATTGCATTTAGTCACGCAATAGTATGATTTAAATCTCTGCAAATATCTTTCTCACATACACTGTTTCAAGGAATTCTGGAACCTATTGCAAATAAATTATCGTTAAACAGTTCCGCTGTTGCGCCCACCTGAAGTTGCACATGTGATAACAAATATCGTTATAAATATTGAAGCAAATCTTTATATTCCACATTGTTATTATTAGGTAAAATGAGAATTTCCTCCCTTCTTGGCTTCGGGTAAAAGCCAACTGGGGGGGGGGTTCCAACTGGGGGGGTTACGATATCTCGAGATTCAGCCGTTGGTGTGAGCCTTAGGTATGCTTCCTACCTTAGTTAGACTCTAAGGGTCAAAATGAGTCAAAAATCTGATCCTAAGGGTCGTTTCCCTGCAAAATCCCTTGGCATTGGCGTTGTGCCCAAATAGCCTTAGGCTTAGCCTTAGGCTGCTGTTTAGGCTTAGGCTTACTTTAGGCTTAGGCTTAGGGGACTTAGGTTAGGCTTGGGGCTTAGGCTGAATCTCGAGATATCGCATACCCCCCTAGTTGGTACCCCCCAGTTGGTATATACCCCTTGGCTTCCACCTCGGGCAGGCAAGAGTTTCCATCAGGGAGATTGGAAACTCTCGCTTTTCCAAGGTAAGACGTAGTTGAGCATTGCACAAAGCGCCGCAAGACCGACTCGCTGTTTGGTTTCAAAAAATATATCTTAGTTCAGACAAAGATGTGGGCCGTTCGAATTCCTTATTTGTAAGGTGAAACTGTAATCGTGGAGGAAAATGTCGTTGAAAGTTTGACAGACAACAGTGAAGTTTGCGGTAGAGACTGAGACTGCTGGCATTCTAATACCTGGCATTCTATTATCCCGAAAAATTTTAGTTTCAGAACTAATATCTACAAATTTCTACAAATATTCAAGTATGGTTCCAGGTAAGAATTTATTTTATATGCCATCGTAAATTCCTTAGAGGAGCCTTCTGCCTCTCTTAGCAGAGCTGCTCATAACTTTTCGTTCAATTTCCGTGGAATTTGCTGGATATATTATTTTACGGCTGAATGATTTCTTCAGATGCCTTATTTTATAAATTAATAACATTAGAAATTTAATGCCATATGTCCAGTGAAAATTCAATTCGGAGGAGTTACAGTTAAGGGAGTTGCTAAAAATCCCGATAACTCACTTTTCCTACCTAAACCATTGAGGTTTACGTTTTTCGCAAAAAGCCATTTTTAGCCCAAATTTTGATAAAAAAGGCATATTCAAACGGTAAAGAACCCTCTCCTCGAAAGTTCTTAGCAGACTTGTGACCAGTGTATCGAAAAATTAAAATTTAATTTAAAAAATTCACTTTAACTTGAGTACGCTCTATATTTCATAAAATGCAACCAATGTTTCATTAGCCACGTTTAAACTGGCGCTCAATGTCAGAAAATGTTCCAACCAGTCAGAACCTGTTCCAAAACATTCTAGAAGGGCGAGTAATAACTCAATTGAAAGCCTAGTCTCAGGATTAATTTAAGCCATTGCTCGCCCTTCTAGAACGTTCCAGAACAGGTTTGGTGTTTTCTGGCATTGAGCGCCAGTTTGAACGTGTCTCATGAAACATTGCTTGCATAATGCATATATTAATCAAATCCTTTAAGCTATTAATGAAATCCACCATGTTACCGAAACAACAATGAACACACTCTCTATCATTTTTAACTGTTATTTGCTTTACCTCATCAAATATCATTCCACCTTTGGTGTAAAACTGTACAAATACCTTCTGACAATCGACGCAATGCTTGATCTCTTCTTGAGTGTTGGAGCCTTTCTAGCACAACCGGTACGATCTTGGTTGAATCATCGGTATTACCTAATTTATAATCGTTATAAGGGGCATAATTTCGAATAAATTTGGCGCAAATTTAAACATCGTCCGGCAAATTGTCATCTGATTCTTTTATTTAGGTCGTTCTTGTTGCCAATGGCCACACAGTGCTTACGTCAAACGGTTTTTTGGCTGGTCGCTCACCTGTCTTTGATTCACTTTTCGCCACGTTTTACTTCTTTGTCCTGCATACCAATATTGTATGGATCGCGGTCCAGTTTGTCTATAGATACAGACTACTGTGCAAGAATAAGTAAGTTTCTTGTTTGTAGTATATTGCTGCTCCTTTGCTGACTGTTGCTTTCGAAGCAACAGTCGGGACGAAATAATCATATATACTGCCTGTTACAAAATCGGAAGGCTGATTTGAATATGTAGATTTGATTTGGCGCCAGTGGCGCCAATTCAATTTAGAAGGGGCTAGCTCAAATATGATATTGCTAAACCCCTCTAAAATCTCATTTTAAAGGGGGTTGGCAATATCAGGTTTGAGCGACCCCCTTCTAAATTGAATAGGCGACACTGGCGCCAATTCAAATCGACATATTCAAATCAGCCTTCCGATTTTGTAACAGGCAGTACTCATATGTAATAGTTATATTATTCCATAGGACTACCCAGCGGCTTCGCCGCATGGCGGCGCCCATGGTCATCCAGGATTTTCCGGATTTCCGGAAGCCATAAATCCCGGTACTCGCAAATGTTGCCAGCGAGACCGGTACCAATCGACTCAGCTCGCCGAGACGAAGCGATTGACGTATCACACGCCCGGATCCGAGCCCCGACGCGAAACTTGCCCTTTTACGTGACCCACGTGACACACGGATGTCACGTTTTCACGTATGTCAACCCCAAATCTGACATTGATAACCCCCCCCCCTAAAATCATGGGTTTTTGGGTGGTACTCGCGAGTTTGGGGTCCGGGA
The DNA here is from genome assembly GCA_022814885.1 of Ditylenchus destructor. NCBI lineage: Eukaryota > Metazoa > Nematoda > Chromadorea > Rhabditida > Anguinidae > Ditylenchus > Ditylenchus destructor. The sequence continues at coordinate 601,750 of JAKKPZ010000028.1, read as the reverse complement.
CCCCCAAAAAGTGGGATATTCTATTGGGGGGGGGGGACAGCTTCACCTATCAACTTAGAGGGATCCGATTACAGCCAAAAGGAGCTGCCAAAAAGTGCTTTTGCAAGAAGCAGACAAAAAACAATGCTGCGAATTCAAACCGATTCTTTATTGAAATATAGTTTAGCATAGTAGTTGGTTGCATATGTCTGTCTGTGAGTTGGCGAGCGTGCAGCTCACACAATGCACGAGTCTTGCCCATGGCCACATATGGTTTTCGATCCTATTGACCTATCAGCTCGAATAAAGGGTCGAACTCAAGTAGCTTAATTTCGTTTGGGGCGAGTTAGGTATCGGGATTGTGGCGGTCTGGTTACGAGTAGGCTAAGATGCCAGAGTCCCCACCGCTGCTCGTAGTAGCAACGATATCAACGGTCAAATGTTTATTCTAGTGCTAACCCGATATTGTCAAGCTTATTGATAACTACAGTGGCAACAACTTATTCCTTTTTCGCTCTGTGGATTATAACTGGGTTATGCCAAGTGAGAGAGGAGTATCAACTGACTGGCAGAGAAGTGCTGCAATCAAACTCATGGTCACATGCAGAACTCCAAATAATTATGGGCCGACACATTGTACGTTACTTTTCCTCTGATATTTTTGAAAAAGGTTATATAAAATATAAATGTGATTCCGGGATTCTGACATCTCTCATTTTGTGAAGCGAAATGAGTTTGGCGAAATAAACTTTTCCGATTAGACGCCTCCATTTTAGGTTGCTAAAATTTTCGCCTTTAATTTTCACACTCTTGTTTTCCCAAAAGTTTTAGAATTCAAATTTTCGCTTACTGCTGCTTTCAAGCAAGCGGAAGAGGGTTGTGTAAACCATTTGCCAACACCCCAATCCTTTCCTGAACTTGATTTATTTCTCTCTTTCATTCATAACTTACATGAAATTTACAATAGATCTGGAATACCGTTCACGTCAGCAAAATGAAAAAAATTGGTGTTAATTCCAAGATTTGGTGCCAATTTGATTTAAAAAACGTTCTGGTACATTCTAGAAGGGCGAGTAATTACTCGGTCGAAAGCCCAGAGTTTCAGCATTAACTTGAGCTATTACCCATCCCACTAGAATGCTCCATCACAGGTTTCGCCCGTTGGCGGCAAATGTTGCCATTCATATCGAACTTTGGGCTTTTAACATTTTGCTGGTGTGAGCTGTATTGAAAGAAGAATGAGAGAGAAAGAATTGTTTACTTTGCGCCTCTGTTAACGCCCTTTTAAGTACCTTTCGGATGAAACCTAATATATAAAGTCATCGTTATAGAGCGAATGGCAAATGATTGTATATGTAACACTGTGGGTGGTAACTTGTTCGGCGAGCATCGGAATTGTAGTCTGGTGCGAACAAGTGATTTCCAAGAATTTCAGTCAACTTAGCAATTTGTCACAAGGCGGTGCGCAAAGAATGCACAAGGAATTTCACTATGCGCTTCTAGCCATGGTTAGTTTCTTGGTGTAAATACAAATTTATTGGGAAAGTAAAACGGACGTAAATACTTTGATTTATAACATTTTGTATCTTTTAGCCACAAATTCGATTTCCGATTTAAAATTCCATTCACGAATACAGCCATTAGCTAAACAGTTCAGTAAAACATATACAAAAAAACAGTAAAAAACACTAAATAAAACGTTTGGGATAATTACATAAAATTTATGCATTCATCTTTTTTAGAAATGTACTTTTGATATTTACGGTTGTAT